>JAPZAG010000213.1:0-97342 GCA_027475135.1 Bactrocera correcta
TACATATGTATGTATTTGCATGTTCTTTTTTGCTCGCCTTTGCTTATTTATTATAGGCGATCCTGCTTGTTGCTTTTTTAGCCCAAGGGGTATCACCAGAACATGCAAGTAATAATACTTGACTTTGAAAAGAAATATTTTTGGTTTTTGATTTTGGAAAATTTCAGTGTGTTTACAAACACAAAATAAGCGATAGGCAGGTACCGCAATTTTTTCATTTATTTCGGTACCTATACATACATATGTATATACCGAACTGTCTAACCAATTTTTCGTATAGAACAGTTGGGTTATTTCTAAATAGCTGTATGCCGTCTTACAGCTTCAACTGTATATCAAGCATACATATGCGCATACATAATTTTATAAAAATCAAATTGGAATGGACTCACTTTTTCTTCCGTCAAGGGTTTTTGGGCAATACTTATGAGTTCTCTCTATGTCGTTTTCCTCTTTTTGGTTTTTATTTCTTCTCTGATGTATTTTGTGTTGAGTTTGTATTCTCCTCTCTTCCCACGTTGCTTGAAATCCTTGTCTGTTCCGCCAAATGTTTTTGGGTTTTTGCACGTAAATATGTATGTATGTACGAAATTTTCGTTGTTGTTTTTTTTTTCACTGCACTGCACTAGTTATATATGTGCTATGTATTTTATATGTATATGTACATGTGTACTTCGTTTTCTTTTCACAGCACTTTTTAGTATTTTTATTCCTACACTTGTAGCTAGTATGTCACAATTTCGCACCTTAGTTTTTACTTTCTTTAGTTAGTTATTTGTATTACTTATATCGCGCCCGTTTATGTATTTTGTATAAATGAAGTTATTGACCTTTGTTTTGTGTTATAACGCGCCCGTTTATGTATTTAAAAATATGTATGCCCGTAATTTTTTTTTTTTTTTGCACTTTTACTTTTTCGTTTTATCTTTTAATCTTTTAATCTTTTATTTTCTATTTTTTGTTTGTGGTGTTTGACTTAGGTGCCTTTCGGAAAGGCTCGAAGGACCATTTGTTCGATGCACTTAATTTTACAGGGTATACTTACGTGTGCCTTGGATTATATATCCCTTTTTGTTCGCGCTTAATTGCAAAAATTTATAATTTAAAGATAAAAGTGTAACAATTCAATTCACGTATATTTTTCGTTTCGGGGGAAACTTCACCAGGTTGGCACTTTAGTATTCACAATGTTTTATTTTATTATTAACTACGTATGTACAATATATGCATATGTTTTATTGTAATTTTCATGTATCTTCAACAATAGATATATGTTTTATTTATATTCTTTATTCTTCATTGCTATTGCTGCCAGTGCCCTACCACACACGACCGAACTGAATTTCTTTAGAGTTTGGGCACAATTTCGACGAAAAAGGAAACAAGAGCTGGCGAGACAAGTGCTAAGTCTTCGGGCGTAAAAATCGACTGGGGGCCGCCCCGATCTGGCCAATCCTTTTTTACTCGGTTGGGTTGTGAGAACGATGTATGTTGTGGTATGGTGGTGTTCGGTGCGTAGGGTTGCGTGGTGTGATGCTGTATGTTGTGGATGAATGTTGTGTTGCGGGATGAATGTTGCGTTGTGGGATGAGTGTTGCGAGGATGAAATATCGCACGACCGGATGTCGCATAACCAACTTATGTAGATGCATAGATGCATAAATGCATATGTATGTATATATACGCATGTGAATATTAAAATATGAGAATATATGCAATATGAAAATATACGTATGTGAAAAATTGTGAAAAAAGGGAGAGCCAAAACTGAAAGTGTGCACTTGCTCTTTTTTGTTTTTGTTTACTTTTCGTTTTTTTTTTCCTTATTCGCACCACTTTCAGTGATTCACACTCGTTACCTGTTGTGAATGCATAGGCGGTTTGCCTGCGTTCACTTCCCTTTTGCAGAGAATGCAGTTGCAGCTCATTCCCACGAAGCAGAGAATCTGGCGTCGACGTTAGCAGCGACAGTGTTAACGTTGACCCGGCAGCGACGATAATCGGCGTTGACGCAGCAGCAGTGGGACGATGGTGTTAACGTTGACTTGGTAGCGGCGAGAATCGGCGTTGACGCAGCAACAGAGGGACGATGGTGTTGACGCAAGCCCGTTCGGTACCGAAGTGATGTTACCCCAAATAGCTGTTTAACGTTTTAACGGCCAAAGTTATCGGTTTTTAGTTTTACGGCACTTTTCTTGTAACGGGTTTGTACCTCTTTTCCGGCACTTTTTAGCGGCACTTGCGACACTCTTTTTATTTTAGTTAGAAACGGCACTTTATGTTTCTGGCGGTAGTTTTTAATAAATCTGCTTTACCGCAATTTATTTCATGCACTAACTGCGTAACCACCTTTAGCAGAAAAAATATAAATGCCTTTATTTTAACACTGCTTACATTTTGACTCTCCACTGTATTTGCAAAAATATGCCTGTTTAACCTAATTCACCACCTTTTGGTTTTGCTTTCTATCCTTTCCTTTCCTTGGATTTGCGCACTATAGGACTGGTGAATTTTACCGCACGTATGTCATGTACATATGCATGTATTATATTTTCACCACACACTTCACAAAATGTTTCTCTCAATCTTTTTTCAATTTTTAGTTTAGGTTAATTTGTATTTTATTTTCTTTATGTTTGATTTTACCACTTCGTTTTTATTCACTTGTGTATGTCGCATGTGTACACTCCGCAATTATTTTATATATGTATGTATATTCAAGTGATATATTTTTCACAAACCACTGCTATTTTTAATGTAAAATTTTTCAATTTATTGTATGCATATTTTTTAATGTCTTGTTCTAAGAGCTAATTCTTCTTTCTTTCTTTACTGGCGTAGACACCGCTTACGCGATTATAGCCGAGTCGACAACAGCGCGCCAGTCGTTTCTTCTCTTCGCTACTTGGCGCCAATTGGATATTCCAAGTGAGGCCAGGTCCTTCTCCACTTGGTCCTTCCAACGGAGTGGAGGTCTTCCTCTTCCTCTGCTTCCCGCGGCGGGTACTGCGTCGAATACTTTCAGAGCTGGAGTGTTTTCATCCATCCGGACAACATGACCTAGCCAGCGTAGCCGCTGTCTTTTAATTCGCTGAACTATGTCAATGTCGTGGTATATCTCGTACAGCTCATCGTTCCATCGAATGCGATATTCGCCGTGGCCAACGCGCAAAGGACCATAAATCTTTCGCAGAACCTTTCTCTCGAAAACTCGCAACGTCGATTCATCCGTTGTTGACATCGTCCAAGCCTCTGCACCATATAGCAGGACGGGAATTATGAGTGACTTATAGAGTTTGGTTTTTGTTTGTACACTCTTATAGAAGATGGTACCTTCTCTGTTGAGTTCTGCAGCTCGAACTATTTTCTCCAGAAGGTTGAAAAAGTCGCACGATAAAAAATCGGCTCGGAGAGGTCCTTCCCGATTCTGACGGAGCTTTTCGTGTTGCTCAACGTCAGCTTGCACAGCCGTATTAGTTTTGCGGGGATACCAAATTCAGACATCGCGGCATAAAGGCAGCTCCTTTTCGTGCTGTCGAAAGCAGCTTTGAAATTGACGAAGAGGTGGTGTGTGTCGATTCTCCTTTCACGGGTCTTTTCCAAGATTTGGCGCATCGTGAATATCTGGTCGGTTGTTGATTTACCAGGTCTAAAGCCACACTGATAAGGTCCAATCAGTTTGTTAACGGTGGGCTTTAATCTTTCACACAATACGCTCGACAGAACCTTATATGCGATGTTGAGGAGGCTAATCCCATGGTAGTTGGCGCAGATTGTGGGGTCTCCTTTTTTGTGGATTGGGCATAGCACACTTAAATTCCAATCGTTGGGCATACTTTCGTCCGACCATATTTTGCAAAGAAGCTGATGCATGCACCTTATCAGCTCTTCGCCGCCGTGTTTGAATAGCTTGTTGTTTTTCAGTCGGGCAATTGCTATTCGAACTTCTTCATGGTCGGGCAATGGAACGTCTGCTCCATCGTCATCGATCGTTCACTGCCATTCAGCAGGCTGGAGAAGTGTTCCCTCCATAATTTAAGTATGCTCTGGGCATCGATGGCTAGATCATCTTGGGGGGTTCTACACAAGTATGCTCCGGTCTTGAAACCTTCTGTAAGCCGCCGCTTCTTTTCGTAGAATTTTCGAGCATTACCCCTGTCGGCCAGCTTGTCAAGCTCTTCGTACTCACGCATTTCGGCCTCTTTTTTTTCTGTCTACAAATGCGTCTCGCTTCCCTCTTCAACTCTCGGTATCTATCCCATCCCGCAAGTGTTGTGGTCGACCGTAACGTTGCGAGGTAGGCAGCCTGTTTTCTCTCCGCTGCGACACGGCACTCCTTGTCGTACCAGCTGTTCTTTTGCACTTTCCGAAAACCAATGGTTTCGGTTGCAGCTGTACGTAAGGAGTTTGAAATGCCGTCCCACAGTTCCCTTATACCGAGTTGTTGCCGAGTGCTCTCAGAGAGCAGGAGTGCAAGCCGAGTAGAAAAACGTTCGGCTGTCTGTTGTGATTGCAGCTTCTCGACGTCGAACCATCCTTGTGTTTGTTGACGTGCGTTCTTTGCTGCACAGAGGCGGGTGCGAATTTTGGCTGCAACAATATAGTGGTCCGAGTCGATGTTAGGACCTCGGAGCGCACGCACATCTAAAACACTGGAGACGTGTCTTCCGTCTATCACAACATGATAGATCTGGTTGGTGGTTTTTCGATCCGGAGACAGCCAGGTAGCTTGATGTATCTTCTTATGCTGGAATCTAGTACTACAGATAACCATATTTCGGGCCCCGGCGAAGTCGATCAGCCTCAGCCCATTTGGGGATGTTTCCTCGTGGAGGCTGAATTTACCGACCGTAGTGCCAAAGATACCTTCTTTGCCCACCCTGGCATTGAAGTCGCCAAGCACGATTTTGACATCGTGGCGGGGGCATCTCTCATAAGTGCGCTCCAAGCACTCATAAAAGGCATCTTTGGTCACATCGTCCTTCTCTTCCGTCGGGGCGTGGGCGCAAATCAGCGATATGTTGAAGAACCTCGCTTTGATGCGGATTGTGGCTAGACGTTCATTCTCCGGAGTGAATGATAGTACTCGGCGACGGAGACTCTCTCCCACCACGAATCCAACACCAAACTTGCGCTCCTTTATATGGCCACTGTAGTAAATGTCACAAGGACCTACTCGTCTCTGTCCTTGTCCCGTCCATCGCATTTCTTGGACGGCGGTGATGTCAGCCTTTATCTTTACGAGGACATCTACCAGCTGGGCAGCGGCACCTTCCCAATTAAGGGACCGGACATTCCAGGTGCATGCCCTCAAATCATAGTCCTTATTTCGTTTGCCATGGTCGTCATCAAAAGGGGGGCTCTCATCCGAAGCTGTTTATGCTTTTTCATTGGGGGTGTTTTTTTACGTGGCGGGTCCCAAACCCAGCGCACAACCCTATGCAGGGGTGTTTCGCCTTCTCACTTTAGCTCGCCTTCAAACGGATGTTCTTAGGCTACCCTGAGGATACTTGGTCAAAGACCGGAAGTCGTGAGCTGCTTGAGTCATATGTAAAAGAATCGTTTCTGGCCACTCCCAAGTGAATGGCGATCAGAAAACTTTCCTCACTTGCGTGAACTTCTACACATGACTCCATCCTCCATCCAAAGCTAATTGCCTGTGCTAAATTCGAGTTTAAAAAATTCCGGTTAAAAAGGAAGAACGTCCGTTCACGATTATAGTTTTTTATATAATGACCTTCTTTATTTCAACAGTTCTTTAGTTAGCCTAAATCTTAACCTAACGGCTTAGACTAGAGGTAAGTATGTATACAAAAAAGGGGTAAGTATGTAATTCTAATTCAATTCAGCATCTTAAGTTCATTGTAATAGATTATTCTAATACATAGGTAGTAGATTATGGTTATACTTGTATATTACAAAAATTGTAAGTATTTTACATAATGTAAAACATTTTATAATGCATTCAAATATTTTAACAAATTAAGTTCTTAAAAAATATTTTTTGATTTATAAAGTCGCATGACGCAACAGCGACTCTCTATCGTGCGGCTTCTTCACTCTGCTAGTAAAAAAATAATTCGAGCTGCAGAACTTAATTGAGTAGGTACAATCTTTTATAAGAGTGTACAGCTGCGGGCGTATGCCGATGATATTGACATTATCGGTTTCAGCGTCCGCGCTGTTATTTCTTCTTCCTCCAGACTAGACAAGGAAGCAAAGCATATGGGCCTGGCAGTGAACGAGGGCAAGACGAAATATCTCCTGCCATCTAACAAACTTTACACAACTTTGAAGTTGTAGATAGTTTAGTATATTATCTTCACAGATACGCCTAACGACATTACGAGCTGTCCCTGTGGTCACACCTAATTCTGATATTGTCGTGTCAAGTCTGACACTTCGTATTGAGCAAGGAATGCATCTACTTATTACTGGGCCCAATGGCTGTGGTAAGT
The DNA here is from genome assembly GCA_027475135.1 of Bactrocera correcta. NCBI lineage: Eukaryota > Metazoa > Arthropoda > Insecta > Diptera > Tephritidae > Bactrocera > Bactrocera correcta. The sequence goes on from JAPZAG010000213.1 coordinate 6,459, forward strand.
CCAGTCTATGCCGTATATTAAGTGGTCTGTGGCCCATTTGTGCTGGTGAACTGCATATACCACGGCCTGTAGAGGATAAACCATGTATGTTTTACATCCCCCAACGTCCATATATGTCAACGGGAAGTCTTTGTGACCAGATTATTTACCCAGACAGTCGAGAAGATATGTTACGCAAAAGTTTTACAGAGAATCAGCTCAGAGGCATTTTAAAAATGGTCTGTTTAGAACATATTGCACAGCGGTAATTTATATCGAATAACTACATAATATTTCTTCGATCTACATTTAATTTTATTTTATAGTGATGGTTTTAATGCCGTACGAGATTGGAAAGATATGCTCTCTGGAGGAGAAAAGCAGCGCATGGCAATAGCACGGCTTTTTTATCACAGGTAAGTATTGTTTTAAATACATCTTACCAATAGTAAAAATATTGCCGTCTGTGCGAATTTACTTTTGCTATTTGCTGAAAAATAAAACTTCGCATTTACTTGAAATGCATTTAGGTGAAATTGGCAAACTTTAAAATGTTTAACGGTGTACAAACTCACTATCAAGTTATATCTGCATTACGAATAAAAGCAAAACATATGTATTATTAATTATAATAATATTTATATATTAATCAATTGAAAGTGAAATTTAAAATATTTAGAAAATTGTCAAATGATCCCGAAATAATAGTCGGATAAACTGAAATTAACAGTTTTAGCTTCACCATAAAGCTAATCCAATTCAAAAATAATATTGCTTTCAAATGCACGCAAACACACATTAAGACGATATTCAAATGTTAGTAGTAACTGCTCTCAAACGTTTCTGAGCCCCCGAGAACCTTGTGCTTGTTACCAAGTAATTTTAAAAGTATTTATCGGATTTATTTCATTAAAATATACAAAGAATATAAATACGATATTATGCTATGTTCGGACCGACATTGAAAACATTTTGAAAACACATTTGTATGTTGTGGAACGTAAGTCGTTCGGACTGACAATATGTGTTTTCGCTGAGTTTTCACTGACAACTATCAATACGGTGATTCTCTTACTCTTTCAAGATGACACAAAATGCAAAAATCCTATACCGAAATATGCAAGGCCAAGACAGCACCCATTCCGAATCTAGTGATATATGACGGCACGAAAATAAACATGGGTTTTGGTCTGACATATTTTACAGCCATTGCAAATAAATTTTTGGGTGTGTTTGTTGTGCCGTTGCACCAAGAAGAAAATTCTGCAATTGGTGCACCGTGCAAGGGTTTTGCAAGAACAAGAGAATCCCCTCAACAGTGAACAGCTGTATTTGTATATGGAATGTAAACAAATATCATGTGACAATTTAGGGCCGGCAAAATATGTCTTCCAAAAAAATCGATTAAACTAGAGCAGGCACCGATTATTATGAGTGGAATGTAAGTTTTCAAGCAGTTTTAAGCGAAAACTGTGTTTTCGTTTGACAAATTTTTCATGGACGTAAACACAAGTTTTCGTGCGAAAACCACTTTTTCTCAAGAAAACATGTTTTCGCTGTCGGTCCGAACATAGCATTATACTTGAAGCAAATGAAAAAAGTAACGTTTTGTTAATGGTAATCAAAAATTTAAAAGGTTTTTTATTTGTGAAAAATATCATTACATTACATTTATATACTAGGTGATCCGGCCACGCGTTGCTGTGGGATACATTTTATACTATTATTCATATAATAAACTATTCAAGTATACAGTACATTTTATTTACCAATAAAGGCGAAAACGTTTTTGTCGGTATAAGAATCCAAGGGATTGTACTTGAAGTTTAATTCAGAATATGTTCATCTATGTACTTAATAAACATCATCAATGTGCATGGTTAATGGAGATGTCCGTTTAATAGAGCGTCCCTTTAATACAGCTTTCAATGTAATATTTATTATGCATTGTTTTTAATATCCTATCTTCTAAGCGGACTTTTGTATATAAAGATTTAATTTATCTATTAGCATAGACCGTAGATGCAAATTATCTACCTCAGATTTAATTTTTCACTTATTAATTATTTATCTATCTACCAACGAATCTATAGTTCATATTATTTTTTAAGTCGTCGGAATAAACAAATCCCAAGCTTTCAGGTGCATTTCAAATCAGTTCAGAATTCGTATCATATATATTTTTAGCCCGAAATATGCTTTGCTTGATGAATGTACCAGCGCTGTTTCCATCGACGTGGAGAGTACAATATATGAAATTGCAAAGAGCATGGACATAACATTATTAACAATAACACATCGTCCCACATTATGGTAAACTAAATACATATATAACAAAACAAGTGTAATTTTTTTTACTATTTCATACCCACATTCTGGAATTCGACGGCCAAGGTAATTGGAGTTTTCGCCAAATGGAACCAAATGAGCAACATCTACCTTAAATTAGATCCCACAGAAGCAATCTGGGAAAAAGTAAATATTCTGAGAATACAAAATATATTCGGTTCTAGCTTATTCCTTTATATACATATATATATACACATTTCCTTCAAATATAGCCTTGAGTGCGATATAAAATATCTTAAATTGTTTTCTTTTGCCTATATAGTGCTATTTCTAATCTTTCTGTAGTAGCAAGTTTTATTTACTGATTGGAAGAGAGTAACTTTCGTTTTAGAGTAAACCAATTCACGAACACGAACGAAGTAGGATTCGCAGAAATGAAAAGGAATCAAAAGTTCATGATAGTTAACTTTTGCTTTGAACAGATACCCACTTTCATGCATAAACATTTTGCTAAAATGATGTGACTTAGCATTTGTTATAGAGGTTTATTGGGGTAGTTCTTAATTAAAGCCTCCAACCAAACCAATACTCGTACACAGTAGGTTATTGGTGGGTGGACAGCTCTTGCGAAGGGCCAATACATCAATGGAGAGCGTTATCACCATACTTCATTAGAAACCGGAATTCCCAATTTTTCTGGTCAACGGCTGTTATTTCTGCGATATACTCCTAATTCTGTTAGCATCGGTGAGTTTTAGGTTTAGATTGTCGTCATTGGAGCAACTCATAAAAGCGGGTTTTCTTTGCATCCTCTTGACTCGTGCTTTCTTTGAGCCCAACCCGGGCCCTGAAGGTTTTTTTTGCTGCGTTGTCACTACATCCGAGTCTCGGTTAGGTGGAACACATGCAATGGGTGGAGCATCTTAATAAATGCTTAGACCTTAAGACTTACAGGGAGTGGACCACAAGTTACATGGCCCCATGTTGCCAACACTGCGACACTAGACAACACGGCTTCGCACTCTGCACCCAGTTCGTGCTCCGTGCTGCCACTCCAGCATGGTGACCAACCAAGGCCTGATACGGTTCCACCTCGCCAACAAAGAGGAGTCTGATCGTCCTATAACTCTCCTGTCCTTGTTACTCCCATCGTTGCACTTCCCACCTGAGTAAACGGCCCAGGCAGTTTATGGCCGAAATCAAAAACCACCGTGCGAGAAGATGATTCTCGTAGCGTTGGACTCGCTAAAAGTTTTTGACACAGTCAACCACTACTTAAGGATATTAAACAATCAACTTTCGATCCAGGGTTGAAGAACTGCAGTATAACTACCCACCATAAAATGAAAAGTTCTATGACCTGATAGTGATGGTTCTGTGGAAACCATCCACTAGGAGATCATTCCCTTCGATAGGTGGTTGCGCAGAGTAATATCAAGTACCTCTTTCGTTACCCTAGTCACGAGCATTGGCTTACAGCCATCTTATCTCTAGGTTACTCTCAAAGATATTAGATTAGAAAATATCTTCCTTCCGTTTTTTTGCTCTTTATTCAATGCTTTATAAAAAGTGTTAGAGTGGTCGGACTTAGTTCAAATATGCGCCGTTTCGTTCGATAATCTGTCTCTAGACGGCAACTTCATAATACCCCCTCCTCGTAGAAGCCCCCCTCCTTATTAGCGAAGAACTCGGACAGCTACTTTTCACAACTTTACACCAACAAGAGCGTATGCAATAGACAGGGAGGCCCGGGGTATATGGTAGAGGCGAAAAACTCTCCAATTCGAGCTTCTGAAGAGTCATTAACGAAGTGTGTGGTCGGGTTAGCCTTGGTGGAACACTACACCCTTCATCATACACCATTTTTGAATGTGTAACAATGAGACGCACATATTGACAATGAATCTGTTAAAAATTGTCGCTATTGAATAGCCATTTGAAGAAAAATGAAGAAAAAAGAAGAAGAAGTATCAGACTACTGCAACAAGTAATAAAATTTTGTTTATAATCGGGTATTGATCCGTTACTCTGTGTGATTCTGTCAATTCGATTCATGTACACGATTCGAACCGTTTGTCTTCAAATCAGCAATAGAGAACAACTTTGAATCACTAGCGATCAGCTTATACCTGATTTGTTTATGAACATTTGCATTAGCAGAAAATACCCGAAATGATGCATACTTATGGTTCAGTGATTGAAATGATCGACAGAGTTCAAGAACGATAGAAACAAGATTGCGCAATGACGAGTTCAAATTTTGTTCGTTCTGCGCATCTACGCCACGGTTGACCAACGTACAATCAGCTGATCAGAGTTGCTTGTTTTTCTTTGCAATAAGAATCAGTTTTGTATTGTAGGCATACAAAAACATGAATATCATCAAAAGTTAACATCAACATAAGTGAATATTAATAAAATATATAATATCTATACTATATTTAATTACTTAAATCTAAATTCTTCTGGACGTAATTTTTACATATGTATATGCAAATCAGTACCATTTAAGTCGTCAAATACTGCTTGCAAGGCTCTCATATGCTCCATCAACATATCTTCTGGTTTTGGTAGTCCTCCTTCAGATAGGTGATCCACCCAAGTATAAGACGAACAATTTTCTGAATTGGCACAAATTTCGAGGTTGTCTTTACCAAGTTTGTGGCAGATGTACCCTGCCATATTTTCAAGGGCGTCGTTGTTGAGAATCTTCAAGTCATCATTTTTTTCAATTGGGTCAGTGGAATTTAGATCAACTGACACACGTTGAAAAATATTACCTGCAAAAATATAATAAACATACATATATGCGTATAAATAAATAGAATAAATGGTTAGTTAAGATTATTATTACAATTAGGATAAGAAAGAGTGGTTAGTATACAAAAACTTAGTTTGTATGTAAGTAAATATTTGCATTTGTTTACATCAATACATTTTTATATAAGAATGTTTTCTGTAGTTTTAGGTTTATAATAACATGTACGTTTAATATTTTGATAATTCCCGGTTAGAGATAAGTAAATCCCTTCCATATCTGGGGTGTTGTCGACTTCAACATATCCTCCATCTGTCTTGATGGAACTCCTTCCCGGAACTCCTAAGGCAAATGGAAAAATCTCCATTTCGTCGCACTATTTTTAATATTGTTATTATTGCATCCGAACATTGCACAACTCATTTTTAAAAATATAAAATTTCACAATTAATACTATACGCGAAGAAACAATTCGAATTCACATTCAAAGGCGCGGCGAATAATAGGTCAACCGTGAGTCAGAAAGAACAGCTGGCTGAAAACAAACATGCGAATTGCGTAATCTTTTTCTCTATCATTATTGGAAAGAGTTCGGTTTGTATATTATCCCCTAAACACTGATATACTCGTACACTTCTGTTCTATTTCAAATACATATGCAATATATATTATACATGTGTACTTGTATGCAAATGTTATGTGTATAATACTGCCATACTAAACAATGGTTCAGACGACGATGCGAAGGGTACCACCACAGTCGTTAATGCCAAACTACCTCCAATATATTTGAGCGAGCGTAGCAGTAATACTCTTGTTGCGAAATTAAGTGAAATTGTAGATACTAATAATTTCCATATAGTGCCTTTGAAAAAAGGCAATATAGATGAAACAAAAACGCAGTCCTACGCTGAAAAAAGTTTTATGGAAATCGTTAAATTTTTGTCAAATAAAAACAAGAATTATTACTCATATCAACTGAAGAGCTCTAAAGGCCTAGTTGTTGTGATTAACGGTAAAGAGTCCGCCGTAGACTCTAGTGAGGTCAAAGAAACATTGGCAGAATGCTATTTAATAGAAACAAAGTACCGCAGCCTATGTTCAAAATAGAATTGATGCCAAATTCTAACCAACTAAAGAAAAACGAAATACAGCCGATTTACAATTAAAAATATTTGCACCATCGCAGAATCACCGTTGAGGAACCACATAAGGGAAATGATCCACAATGCACAAACTGCCAAGAGTATGCACATACGAAATCATTTTGCACTCTACGCAGTGTCTGTGCGGTGTGTGGTGATCTAGAGCCTACTTCAAAATGTACTCTTAAAAAAGAGGATTTAAATAAAAAATGCATCAATTGTGGAGGAAATCACACTGCTAACTACAGGGGTTGCCCTGTTTATAAAGACTTGAAATCGAAGTTGTCACAGGGGAATTCAAGCATGTCGTAACCAAATATATTCCTCCTAATGAATGAATATTGAAATTCCCGTTCATATTTCCAAACCAGTTAATCCTAAAGACAATGCTACACAAGGGAGCTTTGCAAATGTGGTGAAAGGCAACAAGCGCAATTGCCCCAAAACCAACCAAATGGAAGCGTTGTAACTATAATTTTCAACCTTACCCAATGTATAGTATGACACAATTTATGGCTTCAATGAAAAATATGATTCAAGAGATAATCAAATCACAAAACCAAATGCTGCAAACTTTTTAAGTAAAAAATTAATGTATTGAACATTTGTTTCTGGAATGCTAACGGTGTTAACCAACATAAATTGGAACTTGTTAGATTTCTGGATAAAAATAATAATGTCAGAAACTCATCTTACGGACAGAAATAATTTCTTTATACTGGGATTTAAAAACACTTTTTCTTCTTAATTGGCGTAGAAAGCGCTTACGCGATAGCCGAGTTAACAACCGCGCGCCAGTCGTTTCTTTTTTTCGCTAAGTGGCGCCAATTGCATATTCCAAGCGAAGCCAGGTCCTTCTCCACTTGGTCCTTCCAAGGGAGTGGAGGTCTTCCTCTTCCTCTGCTTCTCCGGCGGGTACTGCGTCTAATACTTTCAGAGCTGGAGTAGTTTCGTCCGCTGTCTTTTAATTGGATGAACTATGTCAATGTCGTCGTATATCCCGTACAGCTCATCGACCCATCGACTGCGATATTCGCCGTGGCCAACGCGTAAAGGACCATAAATCTTTCGCAGAACTTTTCTCCCGAAAACTCGCAACGTCGACTCATCGGTTGTCGACATCGTCTAAGCCTCTACACCATATAGCAGAACGAAAATTATGAGAGACTTATACAGTTTGGTTTTTGTTTGTCGAGAGAGAACTTTGCTTCTCAATTGCCTACATAGTCCGAGGTAGCACCTGTTGGCAAGAGTTATCCTGCGTTGGATTTCCAGGCTGACATTGTTGGTGGTCTTTACGCTGGTTCCAAGATAGACGAAATTATCTACAACTTCAAAGTTAGGACTGTTTGATGACAGGAGATATTTCGTCTTGCCCTCGTTCACTGCCAGACCCATTTGTTTTGCTTCCTTGCCCAGTCTGGAGAAAGCAGAACTAACGGTGCGGGTGTTGAGGCCGATGATATCAATATCGTCGGCATACGGCAGCAGCTGTACACCCTTATAGAATATGGTACCTTCTCTATTTATTTCTGCAGCTCGAACTATTTTCTCCAGCAGCAGATTGAAAAAGTCGCACGATAAGGAGTCGCCTTGTCTGAAACCTCGTTTGGTATCGAACGGCTCGGAGAGGTCCTTCCCGATTCTGACAGAGTTTTTGATGTTGCTCACCGTTAGCTTACACCGCCGTATTAGTTTTGCGGGGATATCAAAATCAGACATCGCGGCATAACGGCAGCTCCTGTTCGTGCTGTCGAAAGCTTTGAAATCAACGACGAGGTGGTGGGAGGTCTTTTCCAAGATTTGGCGCATCGTGAATATCTGGTCCGTTATTGATTTATCAGGTCTAAAGCCACACTGATAAGGTCCAGTCAGCTCGGAAGCCGAATAGCTCGGCCGGCAATCCATCGGCCCCTGCCGCTTTGTTGTTTTTAAGGCGGGCAATTGTTGTTCGAACTTCTTCATGGTCGGGTAATGGAACGTCTGCTCCATCGTCGTCGATTAGGGAATCGGGTTCGCCTTCTCCTGGCGTTGTGCGTTCACTGCCTTTCAGCAGGCTGGAGAAGTGTTCCCTCCATAATTTAGGTATACTCTGGGCAGCGGTTAGTGGATCTCCTCCTTGGGTTCTTCAAGAGTATGCTCCGGCCTTGAAACCTTCTGTAAGCCGCCGAATTTTTTCGTAGAATTTTCGAGCATTACCCCTGTCGGCTAGCATATCAAGCTCTTCGTACTCATGCATTTCGTTCTCTTTCTTTTTCTTTCTGCAAATGCGTCTGACTTCCTTCTTTAGTTCTCGGTATCCATCCCATCGATCGTAACGTTGCGAGGTAGGCAGCCTGTTTTCTCTCCACTGCGACACGGCACTCCTCGTCGTACCAACTGTTCTTTTGCACTTTCCGAAAACCAATGGTTTCGGTTGCAGCTGTACGTAAGGAGTTTGAAATGCCATCCCACAGTTCCCCTATGCCGAGTTGTTGACGAGTGCTCTCAGAGAGCAGGAGTGCAAGCCGAGTGGAAAATTGGTCGGCTGTCTATTGTGATTGCAGCTTCTGGACGTCGAATCTTCCATGTGTTTGTTGGCGTGGGTTTTTTGCTGCACAGGAGCGGGTGCGAATCTTGGCTGTAACAAGAAAGTGGTCCGATTCGATGATAGGACCTCGGCGCGCGCGCACATCCAAAACACTGCAGACGTGTCTTCCGTCTATCACAACATGATCGATCTGGTTGGTAGTTTTTCGATCCTGAGACAGCCATGTAGGTTGAAGAATCTTCTTATGCTGGAACTACAGATAACTATATTTCGGGCCCCGGCGAATTCGATCAGCCTCAACCCATTTGGTGATGTTTCCTCGTGGAGGCTGAATTTACCGACCGTAGTGCCAAAGTTGCCTTCTTTGCCCACGCTGGCGTTAAAGTCGCCAAGCACGATTTTGACATGGTAGCGGGGGCAGCTCTCACAAGCGCGCTTCAAGCGCTCTTGGAAGCATCTTTGGTCATATCGTCCTTCTCTTCCGACGTGGTTTGGACGCAAATCAGCGATACGCTGAAGAACCTCGCTTTAATGCGGATTGTGGCTAGACGTGCTTTCACCGGAGTGAATCCCCACCACGAATCCCACAAAAAACCTGCGCTCCTTTATATGGCCACTGTAGTAAATGCCACAAGGACCTACTCGTCTCTGTCCTTGTCCCGTTCATCGCATTTCTTGGACGGTGGTGATGTCAGCATTTATTTTCACGAGGACATCAACCAGCTGGGCAGCGGCACCTTCCCAATTAAGGGACCGGACATTCCAAGTGCATTCCTCACTTCGTAATCCTTATTTCGTTTGGGATGGTCGTCATCAAAAGGGCTGTTGTTGATTTTTCATTGAGGGGTGTTGTTTTACGTTGCGCGTTCCAAAGCCCGTCGCGTTCAAACGGATGTTCTTAGGCTACTCAGAGGATACTTGGTCAAAGACCGGAATTCGTGAGCTGCTTGAGTCATATGCAAAAGAATCGTTTCTGGCCACTCAAGTGAATGGCGATCAGAGAACTTTCCTCACTTGTTAGGAACACTAGGTCATAGATTTATAGCTGGTGAAGAATACAATGCAAAACACAGATATTGGGGCTCACGACTAATTAATCCGAAAGTACGACAACTGTATCATAATGTTATAAGTAGGCACAATAGCCTTGAGATAATCTCCTGGTAAGCGACATATTGTACATGTACAACCCATATTCGTTAATCCAAAATTGAGCCTAACTTCTTATAAAACTAATTGGCTAAAATATAAAAACTACGTGAGTAGCCACATTAAGATTGTGAACAAAATAACGACGAAAGCATAAGAGAAATCAATGATATAATAACCTGCGCAGCTGTCTTAGCAACACAAAACAAACTATTGGCCGCTCGGTTCTAGAAAAATCACTAATAGTGAAATAGAAAAGTTTGTAAATGAAAAAAGGCGTGTAAGACGTGAATGGCAGATAAATCGTTCCCCTTCCACTCAGCTTCAATTAAAAATCTGCTGTAAGTAAATTAAGAAAAGCGCTTAAAAGTGAAGAAGAATTCAACACCGAATTGTATATAAAGAAGCTGTGGCCAAATTCCAACAAGCAAAATTCCCTTTGGAAAGCCCGAAAGTCAATGTAGCCACCAATTAATTCCAACGAGGAAAAGGCTAGTTGTTTTGCAAATCACCTAGAAAAAGTATTTTAACCCAATTTGCCAAAGAACAACTGTAAGCTGTCAATCTTACCCAACACGGCTAAAGAGTCGCTCGAGTCGTTTAAAACTTCACCTTCTGAAATTATTGGAATCATCAAGGAACTTAATTCAAAAAAGTCGCCGGGACATAATAGTATTTCCCCTAAAATGCTAATTATTGCTGTAGAGGTGCTCTCTTTGCTCCTCAGTGCAATTCTTAGTTTCGGATACTATCCAATTTCATGGAAAAAGTCGCAGATTATCTTGATAGATAAACCTGGGAAAGACTAAACACAGCCGTATTCGTACAGATCAATCAGTCTTCTATCCTGTCTTTCTAAAGTATTTGAAAAAGTATTACTATCAAAGATGTCTTTTTTCCTCAACGTAAATAAAACAATACCAATGTATAAATTCGGATTTCGAGCGAAACATGGCACAATAGAGCAATTAAATAGAATTACTAACGAAATAAGGAAAGCATTTCAGCACAGGGAGTACTGTTCAGCAATATATTTAGATGTAGTTCAGGCGTTTGATAAGGTGTGGCACGAAGATCTTATATAAAATTCTACCTACAGAATTGTATAAAACATTGGAGTCTTATTTAAATGATAGACAATTTATGGTGAAAGTAGGATATTACATATCGGATGAAAGACAGATAAGGGCTGGTGTACCACAGGGCAGCGTTTTAGACCCAACTCTATTCATCATATATACAGCAGATCTTCCAACACCTAATAGTGTATTAACATCAACTTTTGCGGACTGCGAACAACTGCCACATTTTGCATCAAGAATATTAGCAGAGCATTTAAGTTCTGTCGAAGAATGGCTAGCGAATTAATGTGAATGAACAGAAGTGTTAGCAGGTTACATTTTTGCTTAGACCAAAGATGTGCCCGGCAGTAAAAATAAACAATATTTTAGTACCCCAAGTGAACGAAGTAACATATCTTGGTATTCACCTAGATAGAAGACTCACGTGGAGAAAACACATCTCTAGTAAAATAACATGTATGAAGATTAGAGCTGCAAATTTAAATAAAAACTCTAAACTTATCGTAGATAATAAAATGCTTTTATATAATGCGGTCATAAAGCCGATTTGGATGCAAAGCATTCAACTGTGGGGTTTGACCTGTGCAACTAATATTGATATAATACAAAGGTTCCAATCGAAAATGCTTAGAATAATTACGTGTTTACCGTGGTACATGCGTAGTGGAAATTCCATCGAGTACGTACATACATACTTTTATACATACATTTGATGCATGTATGTACTCCATGGAATTTCCATTATACAGTTTTTTTTTCACATTTTTTACGCATCGAAAATTTGTAACATGCGCAGGTGTTCAAAGCTGATAGATTTTTTGCCACACATGATTCAAATCAATCCACCGGAATATTGTTGTTGTTTGCAGTACTCTTAGATTTTCTCATAGTTTACCCGCAGCTTCACATCGATTCAAACAATCGTCGCAACACTATGAAGTGACATGAAACGATTTAAGCCAAAGACAACAATACCGTTTACTCAATCGTGATTGCCGAAGAACAGATTGTGCGTGTTGCATCAAATCAGTTGACGCTGGGGGTACCTAAATTGATCAATAATGTTGTCTATGGTGAACTGAATTGATTTGATTGTTTTTTTGGCACGACTGTTTTTTCTGATTTAATCGTACACGTTGCAGCTCTCTGGTAAGTATGAATATTTTAAAAGTTTTTATAATGGCATATTTTTATACATTAAATACTAATTAAGGAGGAGTCATGTGTAGAAGTTCACGCAAGTGATAAAAGTTTTCTGATCGCTATTCACTTGGGAGCGGTCAGAAACGATTATTCTACATATGGCTCAAGCAAAAAACGCACGTCAACAAACACAAGGAAGGTTCGACGTCGAGAAGCTGCAATCACAACAAACAGCCGAACGATTTTCTACTCGGCTTGCACTCCTGCTCTCTGAGAGCACTCGTCAACAAATCGGTATGAGGGAACTGTGGGACGGCATTTCAAACTCCTTACGTACAGCTGCAACCGAAACCATTGGTTTTCGGAAAGTGCAAAAGAACAGTTGGTACGACGAGGAGTGCCGTGTCGCAGTGGAGAGAAAACAGGCTGCCTACCTCGCAACGTTACGATCGACCACAACACGTGCGGGATGGGATAGATACCGAGAGTTGAAGAGGGAAGCGGGACGCATTTGCAGACAGAAGAAGAAAGAGGCCGAAATGCGTGAGTACGAACAGCTTGATAAGCTGACCGACAGGGGTAATGCTCGAAAATTCTACGAAAAAATGCGGAGGCTTACAGAAGGTTTCAAGACCGGAGCACACTCCTGTAGAACCCCCAAAGGTGATCTAGCCACCGATGCTCAGAGCACACTTAGATTATGGAGGGAACACTTCTCCAGCCTGCTGAATGGCAGTAAACACATAACACCAGGAGAAGGCGAATCCGATTCCCCAATCGATGACGATGGAGCAGACATTTCATTACCCGGCCATGAAGAAGTTCGAATAGCAGTTGCCCGCCTGAAGAACAACAAAGCGGCAGGGGCCGACGGATTGCCGGCCGAGCTATTCAAACACGGCGGCGAAGAACTGGTGAGGAGCATGTATCAGCTTCTTTGCAAAATATGGTCGGATGAAAGCATGCCCAACGATTGGAATTTAAGTGTGCTATGCCCAATCCATAAAAAGGAGACCCCACAATCGGCGCCAACTACCGTTGGATAAGCCTCCTCAACATCGCGTACAAGGTTCTACCGAGCGTATTGTGTGAAAGATTAAAGCCCACCGTCAACAAACTGATTGGACCTTATCAGTGTGTCTTCAGACCTGGTAAATCAACAACCGACCAGATATTCACCATGCGCCAAATCTTGAAAAAGACACGTGAAAAGAGAATCGACACTCACCACCTATTCGTCGATTTCAAAGCTGCTTTCGACAGCACGAACAGGAGCTGCCTTTATGCCGCGATGTCTGAATTTGGTATTCCCGCAAAACTAATACGGCTGTGTAAACTGACGTTGAGCAAAACGAAAAGCTCCGTCAGGATCGGGAAGGACCCCTCCGAGCCGTTCGATACCAAACGAGGTTTCAGACAAGGTGACTCCCTATCGTGCGACTTTTTCAATCTGCTGCTGGAGAAAATTATTCGAGCTGCAGAACTGAATCGAGCAGGTACAATATTTTATAAGAGTGCACAGCTGCTGGCGTATGCCGATGATATTGATATCATCGGTCTCAACACCCGCGCCGTTAGTTCTGCTTTCTCCAGACTGAACAAGGAAGCAACGCAAATGGGTCTGGCAGTGAACGAGGGCAAGTCGAAATATCTCCTGTCATTAAACAAACAGTCGTCGCACTTGCGACTTGACTCTCACGTCACTGTTGACAGTCATAACTTTGAAGTTGTAGATAATTTCGTCTATTTAGAAACCAGTTTTAACACCACCAACAATGTCAACCTGGAAATCTAACGCAGGATAACTCTTGCCAACAGGTGCTACTTCGGACTGAGTAGGCAATTGAAAAGTAAAGTCCTCTCTCGACGAACAAAAACCAAACTCTATAAGTCGCTCATAATTCCCGTCCTGCTATACGGTGCAGAGGCTTGGACGATGACAACAACCGATGAGTCGACGTTGCGAGTTTTCGAGAGAAAAGTTCTGCGAAGATTGGAAAGGTGCTGCTGAACAGCTGGTTGATGTCCTCGTTAGAGTAAAGGCTGACATCACCGCCGTCCCAGAAATGCCGTGGACGGGACAAGGACTGAGGCGAGTAGGTAGCATTTACTAAAGTGGCCATATAAAGGAGCACAAGTTTGGTGTGGGAATCGTGGAGAGACTCCGTCGGCGATTACTATCATTCACTCCGGTGGATGAACGTCTAGCCACAATCCGCATGAAAATGATGTTCTTCAACATATGGCTGATTTGCGCCCACGCCCCGTCGGAGGAGGAGGACGATGTGATCAAAGATGCCTTTTATGAGCGCTCGGAGCGCACCTATGACAGCTGCCCCTCCTCGATGTCAAAATTGTGATGGCGACCTTAACGCCAGGGTGGGCAAAGAAGGTATCTTTGGCACTACGGTCGGTAAATTCAGCCTCCACGATGAAACATGGTCTTCGTCGGAGCCCGAAACATGGTTATCTGTAGTACTAGATTCCAGCATAAGAGAACTCAGAAAGCCACCTGGCTGTCTCCGGATCAGAAATTCACCAACCAGATCGATTATATTGTGATAGAAGGAGGACACGTATCCAGTGTTTTAGATGCGCGTACGCTCCGAGGTCCTAACATCGACTCGAACCATTATCTTGTTGCAGCCAAGATTCGCACCCGCCTCTGTGCATTAAAAAGCGCACACCAACAAACACAAGGAAGTTTTGACGTCGAGAAGCTGCAATTACAACAGACAGTCGAACGATTTTCCTCTCGGCTAGCACTCCTGCTCTCTGAGAGCACTCGTCAACAACTCGGTATAAGTGAACGGTATTTCAAACTCTTTACGTACAGCTGCAACCGAAACCATTGGTTTTCGGAAAATGCAATAGAACAGCTGGTGCCGCGTTGCAAGACGCATTTGCAAACAGAAAAAGAAAGAGGCCGAAATGCGTGAGTATGAAGAGCTTGACATGCAGGCCGACAGGTTTCAATACCAGAACATACCCTTGTAGAACCCAAGGAGGTGATCTAGTGACCGATGCCCAGAGCATACTAAAATTATCGAGGGAACACTTTTCCAGCCTGCTGAAAAGCAGTGAAAGTACAAGGCCAGGAGAAGGCGAATCTGTTTCCCCAATCGATAACAATGGAGCAGACGTTCCATTGCCGAACCGGGTAGAAGTTCGAATAGCAACAACGTGTAAAGAACAACGAAGTGGTGGGGCTGATAGACTGCCGATCGGCAGTCAAACACGGTGGCGATGAAGTGATAACGAGCATGCATCAGCTTCTTTGTGAAATATGGTCGGACGATAGCATGCCCAACGATTGGAAGTAAGTGCGATACCCAATCCACAAACTTGGGAAACCACACAATTTGCGAGAACTACCGTGGGATAAGCCTCCCGCATAAGGTGTTTGAAATATCAAAGTACGCCAATAACAAACTGATTGGACCTTATCGGTGTGGCTTTAGACCTGGTAAATCAATAACGGACCAGATATTCACCATGCGCCAAATCTTGGAAAAGTCCGGCGAAACAAGAATCGACACACACCACGTCTTCGTCGATTTCAAAGCTGCTTTCGAAATCATGAAAAGGAGTTGCCTTTATGCCACGATGTCTGAATTTGCTATCCCCGCAAATCTAATATGGCTGTGTAAACTGACGTTGAGCAACACGAAAAGCTCGCTCAGCTCATACAGGTATGTTATCGCATCCTGCGAGTACTCGTGCATGTGCTTTGGGCTGCCAATGTATGTTGATGCCAAAAAACGCCAACAGATATTATCGCGACATCTTCTTGGCATCGTAACAAATTTCAATCTGTAATTGATCACCTTGTGTGAGACACACCTGAAGTTATTACTGAATAAATTTCAATAATTCACCTTTTGAATAACCGGAATAAAGAAAGCAAACGACAAATTTAAACGATTCAAATAATTTCAATTCAAAATTAAAAAAATTTTGTATGAAAAAAGTTGCTTTTTGGAATTTTCCTAAATTTCATTTAGATTTGTTCAGCCGTTCTCGAGCCTTAGCTACAGTTAACAAACATATATACGTTTGTATGGTAAAAAGAAAGAGGAGTTTTCCGACAATTATTCGAGTTTTTCTCATCGTGATCCGAAGTTCGGCGGCTGGAGATGGATGAGCCAGGAGAGTTGCAGCTGCCAGTTGTTCCTTTATGTAGATGAAAGCTTGTTCTGATTCTGCTGTTCAAGGTACTGGTCTGCGATCGTTTTTCTTCTTCGAGTCTTTTAATAACTCGTTGAGGGGTGCCTGGGGCAGCGGCAGCGTTTCTGATGTGTCGTCGGCAGAAGCTTATTGCGCCGAGAAATCTTCTTAGCTCTAAATTGTTTAAGGTTTTGGGAAATCCTATAGCTCCTGGACTCGACTTGCAAGTGGTGCGGAACCGAGTTTCGAAATTCTATATCCAAAAAATCGACTTCGGAAGCACCCAAAACACATTTTTCTGCATTAATGAACAGGCCGTATTGGCTAAGCTGCTGGAACACTAACCGGAAGTATTTTATATGTTGTTGTTAACGGGATGATGCCATCAGCAGGTTTTCCATGGTCCGGCAATTATTCGAGTTTTTCTCATCGTAAAAACTATCTTTGAACTTCAACGAACATTAAAAAAAGAATTGGCCAAATTGGCGTTGTTGAGTCTTGCGCTTAGCAACACATTTTGCGATTCATTTTAGTATTACAGATATTTGGAATCTAATACAAAATATTTTCTTAAAATTTCAAAAATTATTGTAAGAAAAAAAGTTTAGTTTTCAATGAATATATAAATGTGAATACTTGGAAGCATATTCTAAATAATTATAGAAAATATGTAAAAGTAGAAAGAATAAATATAAATATTAAGTATAAATTTGTTAATAAAACAAGGTAATAAAAAGAATTTCTTTTATCTATACGGTAAAATGTAACCGATACGATAGGTAGTTGTAACTTTCAATATATAAACGTGTTAGCGTATTTGTTAACTATTTGTTAGTAGTAATAAGCATATTTGTTTCCCAGATATGTTATTTTGTTTGATACCCATTTAATGCTTCTAACAAGATCAATTATTTAAAAAAAAACAGTATTTTTATATTACTTTACTTTATTTAATTATAAAAACTTATTTACTTAAACCATTTGTTAAAATTAATTAATACCACATATGTGTACACAGCGTATGAAAAGTAACCAATTTTATTAATACGGGTTGTTAATATGTCCAATTTTATATACATGTACATATTGTTACTATTTATTATTATTATTACTAGTTATAGCAGAAGCAGTCAAAAACGCTACTCCCTTCTCTATTTGACGTAGATGCCGTGAGAATCCACGGCATTTGGATTTTGCCGCAGATAACGTGGCAGCTGATTGCTCTCTCACAACGCAGGGTTGCCAATATCGATATACTGCAGTAATTATCAACTTTTATAATTTCAATATGTTTGAAATTTTCTTAAAATAACTCAAAATCAGAGTCGGATGCTATTATTTATAAGTATATAAACTATTTTTAATAGTTTGTTTTCAGTTTTGATATTTTATATTGTAAAAAATTGTAATTGAAAACATAGATGTGTACAAAACTACATATGCGTATTGAACAATTGCAACATTGTTCAAATGAAAACAAACAAAGATGCTGATTTCTGCGTTTTTCCTTCGTTCTCCACTGTGCACACATTTTGCCGATAAGGAAGAAAGGGAGTAGCGTTTTTGACTGTTTCTGCTATTATACAAACAGAACACAAAACCACACCGAAGTGTCTGTTTGTCTGTAAGCTTTTTTTAATTCCCCTGTTTCATACGCACGTCCGAAAATCTTTGCGATCCTTTGCCATCTCAGGAAAAATAACACCGCCGATGAAGCCAATAGTAGTACCAGAGAACGTTTATCATAGAGAAGGTTCACGGCGCGGAGAACGTAAAAATATTTTTGGCTAACTCGGTCGAGATAAGGAAGTTTCACCACTGCCTGCTCAGCAGGAGAAATTTGAACAGTCTCGCTTGAACATAGCTGAGCACTCAATTAAAATTATGCTCAGAATTATATATTGCTGTTACAGACGTATTATATGTTAGCTCTTTTGTTCGCGCTGCTCAAAGCTTAAAATCATAAAATGAACAACTTTCTGATGTTTCTTCACAGAAAGAAGTGAGAAAAGTGGCAACATCGCTGTTGTCGTGGGGCGGTAATAAAACACCACATTTAATATTTAAAAGATTATTTATTAAAGATAACTCAAAACACTTCTTCACATGTTGGCGTCTGTACAAGAAGTGACGCTTCTTAAAACTAAAAACCTCAATTCAATCAGTTGAAACTGTAAATTTCCAAGAATAACTGACAAACAGTGCTGCTAGATGTGATACTTCTTGTCTCTGTGACCACAAAGAAAAACGTTTTTTGAAGTTGAGTTCCAATATCAGATTCTAGCGCGGGTGCAAATGTTTCAGATACTTCGATGCATAGGTAGGCTGGTTGATGTACGTGGCGAATCCATTGGCTCGGTGAGAATACGGCTATATGACGTACTGTCGAATACTTCATCATTGGACAAATGGGCTGGTTTTAGGCGCTCGATGCTTATATTTCTAACCTTGCCGTTAACCTCGATGGCAAAAACACGTTCATCAAGTCTTTTGATCAATTTATGTAGGCCTGAATATGGCTGGTCAAGTGGCCCTTTAGTAGTGTCGATTCTCAGAAATACGTGTGTGCATGTTGGCAGTTCGTTGAAACAAAACGTTTTCTGACGGCAATGGTGGGTTGAAGGAACTGGTCTGATTTTCCTCATATATGAGCGAAAACCTTCAAGAAAAAATTGGGCGTCTCCCGGGGGATCTCCATCTGTGAAAAATTCGCCAACAACACTGAATGTTGTGCCATATAGATATTCTGCAGGTGATGCCTTTAAGTCTTCCTTGTAGCAAGTTCTCAATCCCAATAATACTGTTGGTAGAACCTGAGGCCACTGAGAGATGTGATGGCACACGATGGCGGCTTTGAGCCTGCGGTGCCACCTTGGCTGCTGGGTGATTTGCCGTGGTGCGAATACGTTTGCCGCCGACTAACAGGGCTAGAGCTGTAAAAAGCGCACTTTCGAATTGGGTACCCTAATCGGTAGTGAGCAGCTTGGGGCATCCGTAGCGAGCGATCCAATGGAAGTAGGATGTGTTGGCAACCGTGCTTGCCGTTATGTCTTTAATGGGTTCCGCTTCTGGCCATTTCGTAAACCGGTCGACCATACTTATGCAGTATTTGAATCTGTGAGAGTCCGTCAAAGGTCCGACTAGGTCTCTCGTCCGGAATAGGGAATTTGGCGGGTGCTGCGTGTACATGGCGGCGTATTTTGGAACTTTAACATGGGACATATTCTCGAGCCCATTGCGTAACATCTTTGTTCATTGATGGCCATACGTATTTCTGAGCGATTAATTTCACTGTCACTCTGCTGCTGGGATGTGCTAGGTTGTGTAAAGTTTCAAAAATTTTTTGACGTAACGGTGCTGGCACGAATGGTCTGATGTTATTTGTTGAAACGTCACAATAAATCTTCTGCCCGTTGGGATCAAAGGTAAGCGTTTGGAACCCTAATGATGTTTCGTTATGTGTAAGAAATTGCTGCAGCTCTTTGTCCGAGGCTTGCGCTCGGGACAGCACATCATAGTCAATAACCGCTGGTAGATGCATAGTTTCAACGCGTGAAAAGGTTTCAGCGACGTTGGTGTCTGAACCGGAGACGTATTCAATGTTAGTCGTGAATTGGCTGATGAATCCTAGCTGTCTGATCTGGCGAGGTGAGAATTTATCCAAATGTTAATGGAACGCGAAAGTCAATGGTTTGTGATCTGTCCTGACAACAAACACACGACCTTCAACCCAGTGTCCAAAGTACTTGATAGCTTCGTATACAGCTGCCATTTCTCTATCATATGTGCTAGAGTTAATCTGTGTGGGTGACAACTTCTTCGAGAAAAATCCAAGTTTTTATGTTTCTGCTCTAGCACTGCTCCCAGTGCAGTACAAGATGCGTCACACGTAATCCAAAGTTCGGCGGCTGGAGATGGATGAGCCAGGAGAGTTGCAGCTGCTAGCTGTTTCTTTATTTAGATGAAAGCTTGTTCTGACTCTGCTGTTCAAGGTACTGGTCTGTGATCGTTTTTCTTCTTCGAGTCTTTTAATAACTCGTTGAGGGGTGCCTGGGGCAGCGGCAGCGTTTCTGATGTGTTGTCGGTAGAAGTTTATTGCGCCGAGATATCTTCTTAGCTCTAAATTGTCTAAGGTATTGGAAAATCCCGTAGCGCATGGACTCGGCTTGCAAGTGGTGCGGAACCGAGTTTCGAAATTCTATATCCAAAAAATCGACTTCGGAAGCAGCCAAAACACATTTTTCTGCATTAATGGACAGGCCGTATTGGCTAAGGTGCTGGAACACTAACCGGAAGTATTTTATATGTTGTTGTTCACGGGATGATGCTATCAGCAGGTCGTCGATGTAAGTATATACGCAATCGAGGCGAGTGAGTGCTTCGTTGATAAAACGCTGAAAAGCGTTGCGGAGCCCGAATGGCATGCTCATGAATTCGAATAACCCGAACGGGGTTATTATGGTGGTTTTTGGTATGGCTTCCTCGGCCACCGGAATATGATGAAACACACGCCTGAGATTGATTGTAGAAAATATGTTCTTTCCTGCTAATATTGTGGCATAATCTTGAAGAAGCGAGATTGGGTACCGGTCAGAGGCAGTTATTTCGTTGAGTCTACGGTAGTCTCCGCATGATCGCCATTCTCCGTTTTTTTTCTTGGCCATGTGTAAGGGACTATCCCAGTGGCGATTTGACTCTCTGGCATGACTCAAATCGATTAGGAGCTCAAACTCCTTCTTAGCCACTTTAAGGCGTTCAGGGCAGAACGGTCGTACACGTTGCATGCACAGTGGCCCGAAGGTAGGGATGAAATGTTTAAAGGAGTGTTTAATGGCTGTGCGGTTCGAAGGGTTTCTCAATAGTTCCGGAAAATCTTTGAGGATAGCCGTAAATTTGTTGCTTTCGGTTAGGGCCGTGACCGCTGTAATGGGGGCGGTTGCATAGCGGCCTACACTGTACGAGTCTGAGTTAGGGTCTACCAAGCGACCACGTTTGAGGTCCACAACTGATCCCGATGATTGGATATGATACGTTAGCTATACAGAATATCCAATGGCCAACGCCGTAGCCCTATGTTGAGGATGAATGCCTTATCCCCGTAGGTTTCGATTCCGCTACCGTTTGTAGCTTGCAGTCGAAAAGGTGTTGGTATTTTCTTATTTTTACGAGAAAGTGGGGTTACCGAAATATCCGCGCCAGTGTCGACGAGAAATTTCGTACACGATATGCGGTCGTAAACGAATAGTCGGCAATCTGTTATGTTGCCACCCAGCATAAGTCGTGTCTGCTTGGGGCCGTTTGTGTTTCCCTGAAACGTGCAGAGCCGTGTGCAATTCTTGCACGTTGACCAAATCTCCGATGATAAAAACATGGTGTGCTTGTAGCATTGTCCTGTGATGCGCTTGGTGTACTTTTACTGCGACTGCTTCCGTTGAGTGATGCTTTGTTGAGCCTCTGAGCCAGCTTTTGTCTTGCCAACCCGTCAAGTTGCTTTTTAATGTCACTACCAGCGGCGAATTTGTGGGTCACAGCTATTATACCATGATCTCAATGTCCCCGCTGAACTTCCACGAAGCGATCTACTGTTCGCGCGAGACGTTCCCGAGGAATGGCATAAAGGTTATGCAGTGCTTCCTTAAGTATGATATACTTATCTGTTTCAGGCAGATTAGAAATAATGTTTTCAACCACCATAAGTGTTTCTTGATCAAGGCGAGCTATTACTGCATAATAGTTTGTTGCGTCCGTTGTTATTTTTCTAAGCTGAAACTGTGCTTCGAAGGCAGCAAACCACAATTGAACCTGCTGGTTCCAAAACTACGGTAATTCGATTCGTTCGAATCGGTCGATGTGCATAGCTTACAGTGGTGGGACCTGGAACGGCATGTTTGCTTCAAACAAATCCTCGGTGGGGTTCTCGTCTTGCGAACCTGGGCACCCATCGCTTGATTTCGTTGTAGAATTTTTTTGTTGGTCAATTTAACGTGTGCTGTTAAATCGTAGGGGTAACCAATTATGTGGCGGTAATAAAACACCACATTTAATATATGAAAGATTATTTATTAAATACATATAACTCAAAACACTTCTTCACTTGTTGGCGTCTGTACAAGAAGTGATGCTTCTTAAAACCAAAAACTTAGAATTCAGTTGGAACTGCAAATTTCCAAGAAGAATATAAAGAGAATGAAATAATAGAATAACTGACAAACAGTGCTGCCAGATGTGATACTTCTTGTCTGTGTGCCCACAGTCGCACGTTATATACGTATTTATTTACGCAAGTTTACTAGTAAAGCTGTTAGAGCGACAAGGGAAGCGGTGACATTCGGCGATCATCCGCTTATTTTTTCGACACAGCTAGGCTTTTCTACCAATAATACAATGTTGTGACGCTCTGTCGCCGCGTCAGTCCTTCGCTTGACTCTTTGACCAAACGTGAGCTTCGGCAATTGGTTGTCCGTGCCAACGGAGATTTTATATGAAACATTTGTTGCATGTAGATAAATTTACAAATATTATGCGCATGGTCTGTCATATTTATTTACATCACACATATTATGTATATATATGAGCACATGTGCGACCGCTTGCTTTTGTAAGATGATGTCAAAACTTTTAATGTAAATGTATAAATTTTAAACTAATTACCTTAAACTTATATTAATTATTTGGGTAATAATATAAACATTACCCTGATATATATTTTTAATGATTTAATGGAATCGTCTTGAAATACGCATATGTATGTAGGTAAATTTTAATATAATGTATATATAAATATATATTTCCCGGCATATATAATACATATCTGTTAAAGGCCTAGTTATGCTCACACTTGTGTTCAAAAACACACAAAGTTTATAAAAAAACAACATTTTCAAGTTTTCAACTGAAAACATTTTCCGGTAATACTCCTTATACTCAAAAGTATAAGCAGGATTGCGCTAAGTAAGCTAAGGCAATTTCGGAAATTAAAAGAAAACGAACAATATCAACCATACATATATGCACAATATTCACAACGTATATACATATACATACATATTACATATATTACCAAATTGATAACAAACTAAATTAGCAAACACACATATGTATGTATCAACAAATTAAAATATTTATAACTTCCACAAATTTGCATTTGTGCTAAAAGCGTATACCTGCACTTTGCCATTTTCTCTTCCCGCGTTATTCGTACAGCCAAATAATATATACGCATACACACGGCATACAATTTGCTTATGTCGGTATATACATGCATATAACGTACATAGGGTACATAATTAAATTAAATTTTAAATTACAATTTAAATATTTCGGAAAAAATGTCGGTGCGGTAAATGCAACCAAAAAAGGTTACATTCTGTTTATTAAAAAATAAAAAAGAAAAATTACAAATATATACGAAAAATAAAGCAAACAAAAAACCAAGAATTGGTAGCCAAAGCGCATATTAACATTTACTTATACATATATTCAATATTCAAAGACCAAATCGGCACATTTTCAGCAATACCCCTTGTCCTTGTTAATATACAAGCAAGCAGGATTGCAACAACATTTTAAGTATATAACCTATGCACATAAGCACGCACATATCGTGCAGACTCAAAGGCCATTAACCTTTTGCTTTTTTTCATTATCGCCCGTATACGCAAGTATAAACTAACGAGTGCGAAGCAATAAATAAAATAGAAAGAAAACAACAACGGACTAATAGCACAACTATTAGGATTACGAAGCAATAAGTAAAATAGAAAGAAAGATAAGCAAATTAATAGCACCTATTAGGAATAAGAAAAACGAAACACTCGTTCGTTAGTTCGTACAATGCGTATACAACAAAAATAAAAGATTATAATAAGGAAAACGAAATACGCGTTCGTTATTAGATACTTGTGTATACAACAAACATACAAACCGCTTATCTTGAAGATTCAAACGTATTTATTGCTACCATAAATACACTAGGAGAAGTTTTTTCTTTATAATATTTTCAATTTTTACCTATTATCTAAATGAACGGAGATTCCAATGTACACCTGCTGAAGCTACATGCTCAAAGCAAGGTGCTACAAAGCAAAAAAAAATTAAAGATATTTCATATAAAAAATTTATTGCTGAGACTGACAGTCTAATTCGATAGTGCACTCGATTTTCATCGTCACCGACTCAGGACAATTCTAAATCGGTACTAGAAATCAAAAAAGAAAATCTAGAAAAATTCAGGACACGTCTTCAAGCTGCGCATGACGCAATTCTAGAATCTGACGAATCAGATCTTCCGGAAAATTTTAAATCATCAGCTTGATCCAAGTACGAAAACTGCTTAGACCAGTGCGAGGAAATGAGAACTATAATCTCCGATCAATTGAGATTAATTAAAGCAATTGCACCTACTTCACAACCGAGAGTAGAGCTGCCTCAAATGCAAAGCCAAGAGGCGAGTTCAGGCATTCACCTTAAAGTGCCAGCATGTGATACAGAAATATTTCACGGAGGTTATGAACAATGCCCGTCCTTCCGGGACATGTTTACGGCCGTGTACATAAACCATCCTAAATTATCACAAGCGCAAAAATTGTATCACCTCCGATACAAAACAAAAGGCCAAGCAGGCGCAATAGTAAAGCAGTTCGCTCTTAATGACAAAAATTTCAATTATGCTTGGGAAGTTCTAAAAGCTCGCTACGAGAACGAAAGAATATTAGCCGACAAACAAGTCACAATATTAATGAATTTACCAAAAATTAGAAAGAAAAAAGTGAAGAATTTATACAACTTCAATCCACTGTTTGAAATTGCTTGTCGGTTCTAGCGACACAGAATATTCCCACAGACAATTGGGACCCCATACTGGTAAATATATGCTCCGCGGCATTACCGGAAAACTCTTTGCTTCTGTGGGAGCAATCGCTCTCATCACGAAGAATATGCCCAACGTGGCCACAAATGAAAGATTTTTTAACTACCCAATATGAAATCGCGGAAAGGGTAGATAAAAAAAACGGTCAGAACTAAAAACGTTCAACACGACCTAAATCGAAGTTTCATTAGACCCCAAGCTTGTAACAACCGCAATTTAAACAGAAGCTTCTTTAACAATCAATCGTTCACATCCAAACAATATAAACAAACGTCCTGCGAACTGTGTTGCGAAAAGGTTAAAAAAATTAATATCAATGAAAGGAACAAACTTGTCAGAGCAAAAAGACTCTGTACAAACTGCTTGTCCCACTCACATAATCTCAATAATTGCGAAAGCAAATTCAATAGCGTATATTGCCACAAGAGGCATCATTCAATGTTGCATTTAAATAACTTTCCTATCACACCCTAAAGTAGCGCTTTATCCAAAGGAGCCACGGGTTTAGTTGCAACCGCAACTACCGAAACACAAAATCCCGAAATTTGCCAAGAGACACCATGCTGCTCAAAGGCTTTAAAAACTCAAACGCTACAGAGCGAGAATCAAAGTAGGATACTACTACCCACAGCAGTTATCTCCATCGAACACCGAGGAGAACTTTTTAAATTGAGAGCCCTAATAGACCAAGGATCACAACGATCATTCACAGCGTCTAGGGCGCAAAATAGGCTAAAACTACCAACAATACAGGTCAATTATGAAATTACGGAATGGGGCGGAAGAGTAGTACAAAGCTCAAATAAAATCTGCCCCATTACCCTAATTTCCCCCCAAGCGGATAAGCGCATTGGCAAAATGTTACACACCTGAAGCTAGCAGATTCTAACTGCATCACCCCGCTCAAATAGATCCTCTATTAGGCAGCGACCTTATTCCTCAAATTATTCTAGAAGGGATTGAAAAAATTTCAAACACCCTTTTAGCTCAAAATACTATATTCGGTTGGATACTAAGCGGACTAGTAACAGAACGAGTTACCACCATGACAACTCAAGTGGAAGAGATATCCAATGAATTCCTTAATTCACAATCAAGGAAATTTTGGGAATTAGAAGAACGCCCCCCCATTTCAAGTACAACGCCAGAAGATCAGTAGTGTGAAGACTTTTACAAAGCCACAACTACTAGATCAGAAAATGGTCGGTATGTCGTACGACTACCATTTAAACAACAATTTCCAGATACACTCGCCATAGGTCACAGCAGTTTCTAAGTATGGAAAAAACCTGATTAGAAAAGGTGAGATCAAACAACATTATGATGGAGTCTTAGAAGAATACCTCCATTTAGATCACATGGAGGAAGTAAGCCCATGCGAAAAAATCATAAAAGGCAAATATCACTTATTCTACCTGCCACACTATGCAGTAGTAAAGCCTGACAAAAAAACAACAAAATATAGAATTGTCTTCAATGCCTCACGATCCACTAGCTCGGGGAATTCCCTCAATGATATTGTATTCACGGGACCCACACTCTAACCAGATTTAATGCTCCTCTTATTAAATTGACGTATATACAAGTACGTTTTCAATGGGGATGAGGAAAAATTGTATCGACAAATAGTCGTACATAAAGATGATCAAGATTTTCAGCGGATTATTTTCCGAAAATCAGCCAATAGTCCACTCCGCGACTTGAAATTGAAAACAGTTGCCTTTGGCGTAAACTGTGCCCCATACCTCGCCATTCGTACACTCTACGAGCTGGCAGAAGACACAAAGTCAGAATTTCCTCCGGCAACACAAGTCTTAAAAACACAAACGTATGTAGCCGATATCCTGTCTGGGAGCCACAGCCTCTCACAAGCATACAAGTCCTTATCACAAGTGATAAAGGCCCTCAACACCGCAAGGTTTCCTCTAAAAAAGGTCAGAGCTAATCACCCAAGTATTTAAAAAAAATAATAATACCGGCATAGTAGCAGCCGTAGCATCGGTCAAGAGCTGGGCATGAGTCGTCAAACCGTTTAAAACCATTTCAATAAATTCAATCAATCATTCAATAAAAATACCGCAAGACTTTTTTGACAACCAAATATACCAAACAATAACAAAAAGGATACTAATTTCCTTATATTTGAAAAGGAAAGTATAACAAAAGCACTGGGCATCCAATGGAATGCGATATCGGACCAGTTCTCATACACGACAGAGTCCATAACCGCTTTATCCGCCATAACAAAAAGGCAAATCTTACCCTCAATGGAAAAACTTTTTGACGCCGCAAGATGGCTTGCGCCAATTATGATACAACTGAAAATCCTGATTCAAGAATTATGGCTAGATAAAACAGACTGGGACGAACAAGTGAAACCTCTTCGCTTAGAAAAGTTGTCCCAGCTTGCTAATAATCTAAAAGACATCTCGCAGATACAAATTCCACGGTAGGTAAACTATTCCCTACGAATACAAAGTGGAACTACACGGCTTCTGCGTTGCCTCTGAAAAGACATATTGTGCCACGATCTATGTGCGCTCACAAAGCGACACCGCAACCACAAGCCACCTACTAGCGGCAAAAGCAAAAGTACCACTTCTAAAAACGATAAGTTTACCACGACTTGAACTCTGTGGCGCTCTGCTACTAGCAAAGCTGGTTTCCATAGTGCAGACCCACATGAACATGACCAAATACAAATTATATCTATGGTCCGATTCCGAAATCGTTCTAGCCTGGTTATAAAAGCCACTACACTTGTGGAAAACATATATTTCTAATCGAACCTCTCAAATACTTGACCTAGCAGGAGCAGCCACATGGCGACAAGTAGCCTGTGCCGACAATCCTGCTAATCTAGGTACAAGAGGGTGCAAACCCCTGGATCTTGCCAACACCACGCTCTGGTGGAATGGCCCCCGATGGTTAATCGAATCCACAGATTCTTGGCCACAATCGACAATGCGCAACATAATCGCCCCAGAAAGTCGAAAAATCGACACCTATCGTACAATAGTGGATGAAAATGAAATCCTTTAACGATTTTTTATCGTTCTCCCGAGCCCTCAGAGTAGTCGCATATATGCTCAAAGAGCAACTTAAACTTAAAGTTAAAGGAGTAACTTTTACTCATTGCGACACATTGACGCACCAGGACTAACAAAAAGCAAAGGTCGCGCTTATCGCCTCAACCCAGACGCGCTACTTCAGTCGCGACATATCATTCCTCAGAGAGTCAAAGCCGATTGATAAGAAGAGCTCTTCTCTCTTAGTGCTAAACCCATTTTTAGACACGAAAGGTCTGCTCGCTAATTCAAGCCTGACTTACAACGAACGCCACCCCATCATAACACCTGAGAAATCTCCTTTTGCCACATTACTCCTGAATTACATCCATATATTAATGTTGCACGCCGAATAGCGCCTCATGCAACATATGGTACGCCAAGAGTATTATATTCCCCGTCTAAAGAACCAGATCAAAAAATGCATTTTCATGTGCAAGATCTGCACTATGCATAAGCAAAAAATGCGAAAACAGATTATGGCAGCACTTCCACCTGAACGCTGCAATTTCGCTCTGCCTTTCACGACCACAGGTGTCGATTTTGCTGGACCTTTTCAAATAAAGGCGTCCATGCTAAGATCTCCCACTCTCATGAAAAGTTATGTGGCTGTCTTTGTATGTTTCACGACAAAGGCAGTACACCTTGAGCTGTGTACTAATCTGACTACGGAGGCTTTCTCGCGGCATTTGCTCGCTTCGTCGTTTGAAGTGGCTTCCTATCCAAAATCATGAGCGATAATGGCAAAACATTCACAGGAGTCCAACGAGCCACAGGAAAACAGTTTGTGGATTTCTTAAAACAAGTGTCCCCTGATATCCTACAAAAGTACGCCCCTCAAGGTATCAATTGGCAATTTATACGTCCAAGCGCTCCTCATATGGGTGGTTTATGGGAATCAGCTGTAAAGAGTTTCAAATCTCATTTCAAGAAGCTAACCGTCAGCTAAAAATTTAATTATAAAGAATTCACGACATTATTAGCTAAAATTGAAGCCGTTATCAACCCAAGGCCGCCCACAGCACTATCGCAGGATCCCTCCGACTTCACAGCCCTAACTCCAGGGCATTTCCTGAAAAGAGCACCCATTCTGGCCACACCTGAGCCAGGTGTGGAGTCGCTATCCTTATTAAATAGATGGAAAAGAATTAAAATTCTCCATCACAATTTCAGCACCGATGGAAAGAAGACTATATAACGGACCTCCACAAGAGGCACCGATGGAAAAATTCAGAAAATGCGCCAAAAGTTGGAGATTGTGTCCTGATTTACGACGATTGCCTGCCACCTACCAAATGGTGGCTGGGCCGCATAGAGAAGCTTTATCCAGGCTCCGACGGCCATATTCGCGTAGTCGATCTCCGTACGCAATCCGGAAATCTAACAAGACCGCTCGTCAAACTATGTCGGTAAGAAGTTACCGATCGCCGAATAAAAATAAAACCGACTATAAAAAAAAAAGAAATAAAATAAAAATTTATATAAATAAATATATATAGATATATATATATATATTTAAAATAACACACAAAAGTAGTCGATTAACCTTACGACCCACTCATGCCGCATAACGTGGCAGCCATTCTCATATATCCTATATCCAACCAAATTCTAATTGAAATAACACTCTTCCAAACAGATCAATATGGATACAGACATGCCAGCAGCCCCGACACCAACCACCCGTTCGGCTGTCAATATGCCACGCCAAGCGGCTGTTGCAGCGCCCCGAACAACCACTCCAACGGCGCCTCAGAGTGGAACGGTAACATTGCCAGATTTGTATGCGGCCGCATCACACCATGTTGCACTGTACAACTCGGAACGACACCAGCCAACCTCCTGCCGGCCGCAACCGCGGCGAAGTACGACGACCGCCATTAAGCCGGGACGCACGGCTCCGTCGAACAATAGAGCCATCATCATCCCGTGCCCGGCGGCCACATAATGGGGCGTCAACACGACGCCAGCAACAACGACCGCGTCTGCGCCGCACCTCAGGCCTCAGCAGCGTCTTAGCCACTCTCCAGCAACTTCAGAGGATTCTAGGCTGAAATATGCGCCTAGGAGGGCCGGGATGGCTAAGTGAGCCTTAGTCGCCTGCCCCACACCACACCTACACCCATCTCTAACACGCACACTCACCACACTCACCTCGGCATCACCACACTCCACATCAACACCACCCACACGCGAGAGCCCAGTACCCACACACTCAAACACACACCACACTACTCAACATAAAAAGGGTCAAGCTATACACAAGTCAGTTAAGATTCGACTGCTTTTGAATCCACGTCGCCTCCCGTCATCGCTGCGCGGCGTTCCATCGTTACACTGAGGAAGTTTCCTTAAATGACTTATTGTGTGCAGATCTTCCCTATTTAAAGAAAATATTCATATTGTGTACTATATTGTTGAAACACCACACAACTTAAGTGAAATTTATACTTATTTCTGATTTATTTCATTATTTAAAGAAAACGATTCATATTGTGTATTATATTGGTGAAACACCCTACCACTTGAGTGAAATTTATACTGAAACAAATACACGAACAAAGTGATACAACCGGCTTTCATTTAAAAAAAATACGAAAGGTGGCAAATGGTAAGTCAGTCGCGCAGTAATTAAAACACTCTGAATATTAAGACCTTTAGTTTGTTAGTAATCTATGCACTCCATTCCAAGGACAATATCATATTATTTGAAGTCCTTCGCAAAATGCAGGGTAGTACATAAAAAATCGCGTTTAACATAATCGGCTTTCGCCACGAATCAATTGTGGCAGAGGCGTGGCCGGATTTCACATATCTTGTTATTTCAAAAGAAATTTCTCCTTTTTTATTCTCTTGCCTTTTTTCTTATGTTGCTCGAAATGGGTGTTGGGTCCGGGAGTAACTCGTCAATATAAACATTTTTTCCATATTTTGTGCCAGTAGCTACAAAAATTTGTATCTTTAACAGAAGAAACGGGCGACAATCTTCAACTGCCTAATTAAGGGCACAATTCCGATTTCTTTGGAGCCGCGATTTGAAGGTACCGTTGGAAAGAGGAACTCCTCCTTAATTAAATTACACTATATTCTTTTAAATAAATCCCCATTTTGTACTTTTAGCAGGTTTTTTACCTAAAAAGTCTTTATTTTAAAAATTACATTTTACACTCGTTTGAACTTCATTTGTTTACCAAAAATTACGACGAAATGGAGCACTGCCATGTGATGATAAGGCAATTCACTGAAATTCCTCTTTTTCGCAAAAATTCCTCTATTCATGCATATGGATATTTTCTTTTTTAAATTTATTAAGTAAATAAGTAATATTATAAACATGTATTATATAATAATATTATATATATGACGGAATGACCTCAGCAACCCCGTCCACACCATGCCTGCAAGACATTATCTGTTTCTTGATTCCTCTTTTTAGCCAAATTGTAATATTATAAAATTGTAACAAAACTGCTCCGCGCAGCGAGTCCCTCCGTCCGTCTTCACACTCCAAAAAGCAATGCCTTGGCTGACGCAATTCAACCGCCATTACACCTACTCGTTACTTTTCGTAATTCAGCAACATCTAAGCATTCAGGGCCACACTCGGCAGAGCCTTTAGTTCTCACTTCGCTCTCAGCTTTATTCGTTCAGTTACAGTTCACTGGCGTTGGAGAAACAAATATGCAAAGGCTACTACGATCATAAATACACACGAAGTTTATTAGAAACGAACAAGTACGACAAAGCAAAGAAAAAGTGCACATACAGTATACACTCCATATATTAAACCACAGTGTTCACTACTTATATTGAACTACAGTTGTTACTGCGCCGACACGGCCTTCCTGACTATCACTCGTCCTCGGGTGTGTCTAAATGAAATTAAAGACGTAATGTTACACTCTGCATTGTTTTTTTTGTTTACAAATTCATTACAATAAAATCTTTCTTATTTATGAAGCACATGGAAATTTATTATTAGTATTATTATTATTATTACTATTTTTTTTTTCAGACTTCCATTTCTGTGACATGGTATAGACTTCAGGTATCATCATTTATCAAATATAACATTCTTGAAATGGCAGTTACCACAAGATTTAAATAGAACTTTACTTAGTACATGCTCCTTGAGGCTCTCTATAAACCTCAAATGAACATGCATAATCGATATACACCACTACTAGATCCCCGCCACAGCACCAACTGCGCCAACCGCCATGAACAAACATTTCTGTTCGCACTTGAGCTTGCAATGTAGTGACTGCGGTGCGATCTATTGCCTTTTTATTGCATTGACGTCTCTTTCAACGTCTTTATTGTCAACATTCGCTCCAGTACTAACTTCATCACCCAACTCTGTGGTAATCTGTCCTCTTCTTCTTCTTTACTGGCGTAGGCACCGCTTACGCGATAATAGCCGAGTCAAAAACAGCGCGCCACTCGTTTCTTCTCTTCGCTACGTGGCGCCAATTGGATATTCCAAGCGAAGCCAGGTCATTCTCCACTTGGTCCTTCCAACGGAGTGGAGGTCTTCCTCTTCCTCTGCTTCCCGCGGCGGGTACTGCGTCGAATACTTTCAGAGCTGGAGTGTTTTCATCCATCCGGACAACATGACCTAGCCAGCGTAGCCGCTGTCTTTTAATTCGCTGAACTATGTCAATGTCGTCGTATATCTCGTACAGCTCATCTTTCCATCGAATGCGATATTCGCCGTGGCCAATACGCAAAGGACCATAAATCTTTCGCAGAACCTTCCTTTCGAAAACTCTTAAGTTCGACTCATCGGTTGTTGTCATCGTCCAAGCCTCTGCACCGTATAGCAGGACGGGAATTATGAGCGACTTATAGAGTTTGGTTTTTGTTCGTTGAGAAAGGACTTTACTTTTCAATTGCCTACTCAGTCCGAAGTAGCACCTGTTGGCAAGAGTAATCCTGCGTTGGATTTCCACGACGACTGTTTGTTTGATGACAGGAGATATTTCGTCTTGCCCTCGTTCACTGCCAGACCCATTTGTGTTGTTGGAGAAAGCAGAATTAACGGCGCGGGTGTTGAGGCCGATGATATCAATTTCATCGGCATACGCTAGTAGCTGTACACTCTTATAAAAGATTGTACCTGCTCGATTCAGTTCTGCAGCTCGAATGATTTTCTCCAGCAGCAGATTGAAAAAGTCGCACGATAGGGAGTCGCCTTGTCTGAAACCTCGTTTTGTATCGAACCTCTCGGAGAGGTCCTTCCTGATCCTGACGGAGCTTTGAGTGTTGCACAGCGTCAGTTTACACAGCCGTATTAGTTTTGCAGGGATACCAAATTCAGACATCGCGGCATAGAGGCAGCTCCTTTTCGTGCTGTCGAAAGCAGCTTTGAAATCGTCGAAGAGGTGGTGTGTGTCGATTCTCCTTTCACGGGTCTTTTCCAAGATTTGGCGCATGGTGAATGGTCGGTTGTTGATTTGCCAGGTCTAAAACCACACTGATAAGGTCCAATCAGTTTGTTTAACCTTTCACACAATACGCTCGACAGAATCTTATATGCGATGTTGAGGAGGCTAATCCCACGATAGTTGGCGCAGATTGTGGGGTCTTCTTTCTGGTGGATTGGGCATAGCACACTTAAATTCCAATCGTTGGGCATGCTTTCGTCGGACCATATTTTACAAAGAAGCTGATGCATACCCCTTACCAGTTCTTCGCCGGCGTGTTTGAAGAGCGCAGCCGGCAATCCGTCTGCCCCTGCCGCTTTGTTGTTCTTCAGGCGGGCAATTGCTATTCGAACCTCTTCTTGGTCGGGCAATGGAACGTCTGCTCCATCGTCATCGATTGGGGAATCGGGTTCGCCTTCTCCTGGCGTTGTACGTTCACTGCCATTCAGCAGGCTGGAGAAGTGTTCCCTCCATAATTTAAGTATGCTTTGGGCATCGGTGACTAGATCACCTTTGGGGGTTCTACAAGAGTATGCTCCGGTCGTGAAACCTTCTGTAAGTCGCCGCATCTTTTCGTAGAATTTTCGAGCATTACCCCTGTCGGCCAGCTTATCAAGCTCTTCGTACTAACGCATTTCGGCTTCTTTCTTTTTCTGTCTACAAATCTCGGTATCTATCCCATCCCGCACGTGTTGTGGTCGATCGTAACGTTGCGAGGTAGGCAGCCTGTTTTCTCTTCGCTGCGACACGGCACTCCTCGTAGTACCAGCTGTTCTTTTGCACTTTCCGAAAGCTGTACGTAAGGAGTTTGAAATGCCGTCCCACAGTTCCCTTATACCGTGTTCTTGACGAGCGCTCTCAGAGAGCAGGAGTGCAAGCCGAGTAGGAAATCGTTCGGCTGTTTGTTGTGATTGCAGCTTCTCGACGTCGAACCTTCCTTGTGTTTTTTGAGGTGCGTTTTTTGCTGCACAGATGCGGGTGCGAATTTTGGCTGCACAATATAGTGGTCCGAGTCGATGTTAGGACCTCGGAGCGCACGCACATCTAAAACACTGGAGACGTGTCTTCCGTCTATCACAACATGATCGATCTGGTTGGTGGTTTTTCGATCTGGAGAGAGCCAGGTAGCTTGATGTATCTTCTTATGCTGGAATCTAGTACTACAGATAACTATATTTCGGGCCCCGGCGAAGTCGATCAGCCTCAACCCATTTGGGGATGTTTCCTCGTGGAGGCTGAATTTACCGACCGTAGTGCCAAAGATACCTTCTTTGCCCACCCTGGCGTTAAAGTCGCCAAGCACGATTTTGACATCGTGGCGAGGGCATCTCTCATAAGTGCGCTCCAAGCACTCATAAAAGGCATCTTTGGGCACATCGTCCTTCTCTTCCGTCGGGGCGTGGGCGCAAATCAGCGTTATGTTGAAGAACCTCGCTTTGATGCGGATTGTGGCTAGACGTTCATTCCTAGGAGTGAATGATAGTACTCGGCGACGGAGTCTCTCTCCCACCACGAATCCAACACCAAACTTGCCTCTCCTTTATATGGCCACTCTAATAAATGCCACAAGGACTTACTTGTCTCTGTCCTTATCCCGTCCATCGCCCTCAAATCACAGTCCTTAATTCGTTTGCCATGGTCGTCATCAAAAGGGGGTCACTTATCCGAGGCTGTTTAAACTTTTTCATTGGGGGCGGTTTTTAAGTGGCGGGTCCCAAACCCAGCGCACAACCCTAAGTAGGGAATATTTCGCCCTCTCACTTTAGCTCGCCTTCAAACGGTTGTTCTTAGGCTACCCAGAGGATACGTGGTCAAAGACCGGAAGTCTGATTTCAACACATACCTATCTCCCTCTAATACCTCAGCTACCTAAAATGGACCTCTGAACTTAGGATCTAATTTCGTTTGATGTCGTTCTTCATTCTTTAACAAAACGTAATCATCGACGTTATGCTTTACAATTTTTGCCTTATTTTTATCGAATCTAGATTTATCATAACAAGAATTGCGCTCAATATTTTCTAAAGCCTGAGTTCTTAAAGCAGAGACGTTCACGTTCTGTTCCTTGTTACTTATTGGAATGAGACCAAATGGTCGTGCCTCTTTTCCAATAAGCAACTCTAAAGGACTAGCCTTAGTCACACGATTGGCCGTGCAGTTCAAAGCCAGTTGTATTTTTTTTAATGCATCTTGCCAAGAGCGCTTGCTTGTTTCTACTGCGGTCAAAAGACTCTTTAACGTACTCATCACACGCTCAACTTGACCATTAGCGCGACTTGCACCGGTCGCTATTAAATGTAACTCTATTTTTTGGGAAGAACAAAAATCACGGAAATCCTTACTGGCAAAACATCTACCCTGGTCAGCGATAACACGTGTAGGTACCCCAAAAACCGATTCAAAGCCTTTGCACAATTTGCAACATCAACATTGGCAGTATGGTGTAAATAAACAAATTTGGTAAAGGCATCGATTTGAACTATTGCATATTTTTTCATATCGTTTTTACCACTTAATTTTCCGGTTTTATCCATATGAACAGTATGCCAATATGGTATACCAATTTTTGGGATAGGATGAAGCTCTGCTTGAATTTTACTCGACATTGGTTTAGACAGTTTACATGTAATGCAATTGTCAACAAACTTACGAACATATTTGGACATATTTTCGAACCAATAGTAATCATACGCTTTACTAAGTGTGCATAATTGATTCGTGCACATGGTTTATCACGGACCACCTAAAGGACCTAGGTACAACAGGTAAACATCGCGTTTTGGCATTTCTCTGTATTTTATGATAAAGGGTTCCCGCTCGCAACTCATACATTCTTGCCACATCTTCGGCAAGTTCATTATTAAGCAACTTGGAAACAATGGATATTATTTCTGGGTCCCTTTGTTGTTCTGCAAGAAGCCAGTCCTCAGAAATTTCCGCCAAATTTATACGTTTTTCTACAGCCTTATCAACAGGTTGATTTCCTGATGGTAATAGATTACGAGAAAGGAAGTCTACATGCGCCATACGCTTTCCTTCTCCATACTCGACATCGAAGTGACATGATTGTAAATATGCCCACCAGGGATGAACTTTGGGAGTCAAATCAATTTTATTTTTTGAAGCTTTTAAAGAATTACAATCTGTGAACACCGTAAATTTTCGACCTTGCAAATAATGACGAAAGTGCTTAACCGCATTAACAACCGCCAATGTTTCCAATTCATATGAATGATATTTGGATTCGGCTGGCGACGTTCTTTTACTAAAATACTCAACCACATGAGGCTTATTCTCGATTTTGTGCAATAGGATTGCCCCATAACCATCAGAAGTGGCATCAGCATGCAAGTCTATTGGGAATTGGGGGTCAAAAATGGTTAACGCCGGTTTATTTGTTAAAACAAAAATAATTTTCTGGCGTATCTGCTCACTTTCAGGTTTCCAAACAAAACTACTCTTGACGGAGGTAAGAAAATATAAAGGTTTCATCACTTGTGAAAATTTAGGAATGAATTGTCGGAAATACGATGATAACCCTATAAATTGCCTCAACTGTGTAACAGATTGAGGAGGGGGTAAAGCTCTTAACGCTTGCACCTTACGTGGATTAGGTCGAATCTCTCCTGCTTTTATCTCGTAACCAAGGTACTCAACACTCTATTTTAAAAACGAGCATTTTGTAATATTAAATGAAAACCCTGCCTTGGTGAGAACATCTAAAACTATTTTCAATCGGTCAAGCGCCTCCTCCTTTGTAGTAGCAACGACCATAATATCATCCATTTTGCATTGAGTTCTCGGTAGTCAACGCAAAGACGATCGGTATCATTCTTTT
Source organism: Bactrocera correcta (assembly GCA_027475135.1). Lineage (NCBI taxonomy): Eukaryota > Metazoa > Arthropoda > Insecta > Diptera > Tephritidae > Bactrocera > Bactrocera correcta. The sequence continues at coordinate 43,902 of JAPZAG010000213.1, forward strand.
TCTTAACGAGAAGCATCGGGCTTGCGAAAGGAGAACAACTAGGCGGAATAATATTAAACTTCAATAGCTCACCTATTTTATTTCGAACAACCTCTTTTTCTTCCGAGCTAAGTCTATAGGGCCGCCTCTGCACGGTCTTATTTGGATCAACCAAACGTATTTCTAACTGACCAGTATTAACCTTAGTCTGCGGAATTCCATCAATAAAATAATTTGAATATTCATTCTTTTAAAACTTGCAACAAGCACCCTTTATCATGCTCAATTAACTCCGTGTCTTTATTTATCAAATCTTTGTAATCAACAGATAGCGAACATGTATTTACGATTTTCGAAATAAAAATATTAAAACTGTCAATTGACATTGCTACTCCGAAACCTTGGCTCAGAATTTCAAGACCAATTATCACGTCATACGTTAAATGACAATCTAAAATTACATGAAACAAAACTTCTAGGGCATGTCCTTCAATAACGACATCCGATAAAATCTGCAATGTGCTACACTTAGCGGCATTGCCGATACCTTTTAATACTACATTATTGTTAATTCTTTTTCCGAAAAATTTTTTTGATACAGATTCTTTTACAAATGAGTACTCAGCCCCGTAGTCAAAACAAAATAGATACGACTCACCAGATTGAAACAGCATTCTCCTTGGCTCAGCAACTGTACATACGTTCACCCTCTTCTCGTATACGTTTTCCTTTTTACCACTCGAAGATGTACTGCTACCCTTTGGACACACTGTTGCTATATGACCAGCAACTCCAAATTTGAAGCACGTAAGCGTTGATCGATTTCTGTCTAGCGATGAACTGCACTGCAACGGATTAGCTCTTGAAGTGTAGTTTTGTTTATTCCTTTTTAAACGGCAGTCTGCGATTTTGTGACCCGCTTTTCCACAAAAATAGCACTTCACATATGATGGTAACTTCAACTTCTTGTTTTCTGGATACGTATAATTATCAAAAGTTGAGGAATCCTTTCGCTTTCCGAACGCAAAAGCTTTAAGTTCCTACTGAAGCTCGTTTCTTGTTTTGATATTTGTTGTAGCTGCGCAGCATGCGCAAGAACGACAGACACAGCAATCTTCTCAGTGTTCATTGCCTTCCACCTGGACACAAGGGATGTTACCAGACGACTTCCATACAACGGAAGGCACTCGCCATCTTTTGGACGACCATTCAAAATGTGCATCAATGTGGCCGCTGAAGTCTCTGCACCCACGTAACGCTGCACGAACAACCACTGCGAAGCGGCTCCTTCCAAAGACTTACTCAAAGACATGATGAGTGCACTACCCACTAAAAGATTTTCGGCTCAAATCATGTTGACCGTTGTACACCATGAATTTGGATCAGCGCCAGCACAATCCGGATTAAACTTCGGAAGTGAAATAGCTTTTTTTTTTGTAAAGTTGCAGGTTTTTGCATTGCTTTAATTATTTCCACGGAATTTTGATTTTGAGACTCCAACAATGCACGCCAACAATCGTTAGCATTCTCTTTAGGCGGGATCCATCCCACTTCTGATGACGGAATGGCCTAAGCAACCCCGTCCACACCATGCCCGCAAGACATTATCTGTTTCTTGATTCCTCTTTTTAGCCAAACTGTAATATTATAAAATTGTAACAAAACTGCTCCGCGCAGCGAGTCCCTCCGTCCGTCTTCCCACTCCAAAAAGCAATGCCTTGGCTGACGCAATTCAACCGCCATTACACCTACTCGTTACTTTTCCTAATTCAGCAACATCTAAGCATTCAGGGCCACACTCGGCAGAGCCTTTAGCTCTCACCTCGCTCTCATCTTTATTCGTTCAGTTACAGTTCACTGGCGTTGGAGAAACAAATATGCAAAGGCTACTACGATCATAAACACACACGAAGTTTATTAGAAACGAACAAGTACGACAAAGCAAAGCGAAAGTGAACATACAGTATACACTGCATATATTAAACCACAGTGTTCACTACTTATATTAAACTACAGTTGTTACTGCGCCGACATATACATATGTATAAGTAATTTTATATAATAATATTACGTAATAAAGTGTGAAGTATAGAGTACAGTACGAATACTCAAATTTTGTTTCAATATGAGTGCATGATAACCGAAAAATATAACCACCTTATACCCAAAACTCATATTTTAAATATAATAATAAAGATATCGTGATCTAAAAAACAGTAATATACGTAATATTATAGTAGTTATATTTATCGATTATCATGCACTCATATTGAAACAACACTTCAGTTTTGGATGTAAAATAGTTATAATATTTGGTTATTATGCACTTAAACTCATATTTTAAATACAATAATATATAGATCGTCACCTAAAATACAAACCAATGTATCATCAAAAATTAATGGAAATCGCTGCCAGATATAATAACCAAATTTATCCAATTTATAACGAAAACTCAAATTTTGTTTCAATATGAGTGGATGATAACCAAAAATTATAACCACTTTATAACGAAAAGTCAATATATTTTTTATTTTTAACACAGAAAGGAGTACTACACGAAAGTACTTCAGTCACCCCGGGTATTTGCTCGGCCAGGGTTATTTTTTTAAAGCGCGGCCGAAGGCCGCCAACGCAAAAGAGAGTACTACGCAAAAGTACTTCAGTCACCCCGGGTATTCGCTCGGCCAGGCTGTATTTTTCTTTCATTTAATTTTTTTGTGCTCACTGCGTAAACATCGGCTCCTTTGACTACGATCTCCGACTTTTTTTATATTCATTTTGAGTAATACATATATATAAATGCAAAACAAATGGGTCGGGCAGTGAACGAGGGCAAGACGAAATATCTCCTGTCATCAAACAAGCAGTCGTCGGACTCGCGACTTGGCTCTCACGTCACTGTTGACAGTCATAACTTTGAAGTTGTAGATAATTTCGTCTATCTTGGAACCAGCGTAAACACCACGAACAATGTCAGCCTAGAAATCCAACGCAGAATTACTCTTGCCAACAGGTGCTACTTCGACTAAGTAGGCAATTGAGAAGCAAAGTCCTCTCTCGACAAACAAAAACCAAACTCTATAAGTCACTCATAATTCCCGTCTTGCTATATGGTGCAGAGGCTTGGACGATGTCAACAACGGATGAATCGACGTTGCGAGTTTTCGAGAGAAAGGTTCTGCGAAAGATTTATGGTCCTTTGCGCGTTGGCCACGGCGAATATCGCATTCGATGGAAAGATGAGCTGTACGAGATATACGACGACATTGACATAGTTCAGCGAATTAAAAGACAGCGGCTACGCTGGCTAGGTCATGTTGTCCGGATGGATGAAAACACTCCAGCTCTGAAAGTATTCGACGCAGTACCCGCTGCGGGAAGCAGAGGAAGAGGAAGACCTCCACTCCGTTGGAAGGAACAAGTGGAGAATGACCTGGCTTCGCTTGGAATGTCCAATCGGCGCCACGTAGCGAAGAGAAGAAACGAGTGGCGCGCTGTTGTTGACTCGGCTATTATCGCGTAAGCGGTGCCTACGCCAGTAAAGAAGAAGAAGAGGACAGATTACCACAGAGTTGGGTGATGAAGTTAGTACTGGAGCGAATGTTGACAATAAAGACGTTTAAAGAGACGTCAATGCAATAAAAAGGCAATAGATCGCACCGCAGTCACTACATTGCAAGCTCAAGTGCGAACAGAAATGTTTGTTCATGGCGGTTGGCGCAGTTGGTGCTGTGGCGGGGATCTAGTAGTGGTGTATATCGATTATGCATGTTATCATTTGAGGTTTATAGAGAGCCTCAAGGAGCATGTACTAAGTAAAGTTCTATTTAAATCCTGTGGTAACTGCCATTTCAAGAATGTTATATTTGATAAATGATGATACCTGAAGTCTATACCATGTCACAGAAATGGAAGTCTGAAAAAAAATAGTAATAATAATAATAATACTAATAATAAATTTCCATGTGCTTCATAAATAAGAAAGATTTTATTGTAATGAATTTGTAAACAAAAAAAATGCAGAGTGTAACATTACGTCTTTAATTTCATTTAGACACACCCTACTGCTTCCAGTCAAGAAAAATCCCATGTTGCACAAGCAGTGAGCTAAGTGAGGAAATCAAAAACCTTAAAAACAAAAAATCCCCCGGTTTCGACCTGATTACTGCCGAGGTTCTAAAACAGCTTCCTCAAATAAGTGTAGTAAAAATTACCAACATTATTAACGCAGCTTTTCATCTTAAATACGTGCCAACTTATTGGAAAATTGCTGAAATTATCATGATTCCAAAGCCAGGAAAACCAGGATATGATGTATCATCTTACAGGCCCATATCACTTCTACCGATAATATCGAAGCTATTTGAGAAAATTCTCATAACACGTATCAATAAAATCATTGAACGAAAAAACATAATTCCAGCGCATCAATTTGGGTTTCGAGCCAACCATTCTACGATTGATCAAATCCACAGGATAACACATGTTATTGAAAAAGCCTTTGAGGAAAAAAAATTCTGTTCTGCCGTGTTTTTGGATGTTGCAAAAGCGTTTGATAAAGTTTGTCACAAAGGACTGCTTTCGAAACTGAAACTAATTTTGCCGCAACAGTATTATGACATCATAAAATCGTATTTATCTGATCGCTACTTTCGCGTTAAAAAAGGGGACAAATATTCTGATCTTAGGGAAATAAAAGCAGGAGTTCCACAAGGTAGTGTGTTGGGCCCTCTTCTTTATATTCTATTCACACACGACCTGCCAATAGACTGCAATTATACAACAGCCACATTCGCAGATGATACCGCGTTGCTTGCTGTTGGTAGTAGTGAACACGAGTCCACTAATAATCTCCAAAAAGCTGTAAACAAAGTCGTACAATGGGCAAAGAAATGGCAGATAAAGCTGAATGAAGCTAAGTCTGTACACATTGTTTTCACATACAACAAGATACAGTACTTACCAATTTTCATAGACGGTGCTCGAATACCGTACTTTAATTCCGCTAAATACTTAGGAGTGACGCTTGACACTAAGCTACGGTGGAAAGTTCATGTAAAAAACAAACGTAAGGAGCTGGACATGCGACTCAAAAATTACAATTGGTTAATCGGTAACAAATCAGTGTTATCCATCGAAAATAAGTTACTTATCTATAAACAAATAATCCGACCGATATGGAGCTATGGTGCACAACTCTGGGGATGTACTAACGCAAACAATAAGAAAGTCATCCAACAATTCCAAAACAAAGTACTAAGACTAATTGTCAAAGCGCCTTGGTATTGTAGATGTGCTGATATAGAGCGTGATCTAGGCGTAAACTCGGTTAATGCAGAAATATCAAAAATTGCAACAGCACATAGTGCAAGATTGCTACAGCACTGTAACGAAGAAGTAGCTAACTTTAACTTCTGGAGATGGTCCACCAAGACGACTCAAACGCCTCAAACCCAGCGATCTTTTAAATTAGCCAATACTCTTATAGTAGTTTTGTGATTTTGTAATTAAACGTTTAAGTCATATTCAAGTTGCTTGTTAGTCCTGTATTTTATTTGAACTAGTTGCAATGTATGAACAAACTAAAAAAAAAAAAAAAAATTTAGAAACACCCGAGGACGAGTGATAGTCAGGAAGGCCGTGTCGGCGCAGTAACAACTGTAGTTCAATATAAGTAGTGAACACTGTGGTTTAATTTATGCAGTGTATACTGTATGTTCACTTTTTCTTTGCTTTGTCGTACTTGTTCGTTTCTAATAAACTTCGTGTGTATTTATGATCGTAGTAGCCTTTGCATATTTGTTTCTCCAACGCCAGTGAACTGTAACTGAACGAATAAAGCTGAGAGCGAAGTGAGAACTAAAGGCTCTGCCGGGTAAGGCCCTGAATGCTTAGATGTTGCTGAATTACGAAAAGTAACGAGTAGGTGTAATGGCGGTTGAATTGCGTCAGCCAAGGCATTGCTTTTTGGAGTGAGAAGACGGACGGAGGGACTCGCTGCGCGGAGCAGTTTTGTTACAATTTTTTAATACTACAATTTGGCTAAAAAGAGGAATCAAGAAACAGATAATGTCTTGCAGGCATGGTGTGGACGGGGTTGCTGAGGTCATTCCGTCATATATATAATATTATTATATAATACATGTATATAATATTACTTATTTGCTTAATAAATTTAAAAAAGAAAATATCCATATACATAGATAGATAGATTTTTGATTGAGGCATGCACTGCGACCACGGGTCTATTGTGCCCTCACCTAGCTCACAAAGACTCGCTTAGCCCCAGCATATTGATGAAGTCCAGTAATCTACCGGGTGCTAGCGAGACAGTGTGATCCCTATCCGGAAACATGGATCCGAGGGCCTTTGACCTGCGCCTACAGACTGCGTTGCAGTCGAATAGCAGGTGCTCCGGGGTTTCAGGCTCACTGTCGCAAAACCGACAGTTTGCGCAAGCTGAGACGCCCATGTTAAATAGATGCCTTCTTAGCTTGCAGTGGCCGGTGTAGAGTGCGACCAGGAGCCTGAGTTTGTTTCTTGGGAGGTTGATTATAGTCTCGAACCTCTTTTGGTTATACCCCCCCACTAACAGTTTGGCATGACGCATCCCGTGCGCTCGCTGCCAGTGTGCCTCCCTGCACGCTCTTTCCTCTTTGCGGAGCAGTTCCTTCACCGTATGGGGACCCACTCCAGTGAATGGTTCTGGCCCCACCATAGCAGTGGAGGCTGCGGAGCGGGCAAGCTCGTCAGCCAGCTCATTGCCGGCTATTCCCCTGTGACCAGGCACCCAGATAAGGTGTACCTGGTTCTTTTCGGCTAGGTTGTCAAGCCTGTTTCTACACTCTTGCACTAGCAGCGATTTGATTTCGTAAGAGGAAATCGCTTTTAGTGCCGCCTGACTATCACTGATTATAGCTATTCGCTCGTTGCGATAGTTCCGGTGGAGGTTTATCTCAATACACCGGCTTATGGCCAGAACTTCGGCTTGGAAAATGCTCGGAAAGTTTCCCATCGGAATGGCGAGCTTGGTACGCGGACCCGCCATACCCGCACCTATTCCTTCCGATGTCTTCGAGCCATCGGTGTACCACCTCAATGTGCTATCCCTAAGCATTTGCTCAAGAGTGGTGTCGTTCCACTCACTCTTACTACCAAGGGTAACCTTAAATTTCCTTTTTAAGTGGGTCGTTTTGCTGATGCCGTCCCTTGGGAGGAGGGCAATAGGAATATCACCACTTATTCTCTCCATCCTCTGGGACGAAATTATCTTGCCTTTGCCGCCACCCTCCGCTGTTATCTGCAGAAGTGAGTTCTTGGCTACTTGACCTATTATTATATGGAGCGGTGTGAGCTCCAGCAGGACCTCCAGAGCCGCCGTAGGGCAGGTCCGCATGGCTCCCGTCATGCACAAGCATGCCAGCCGCTGTAGTTTTGCCAGTTGGGTTCCCACCGAAGCCTGTGCCGCCACGGAGGCCCAGGACACCGCCCCGTATGTAATAATCGGTCGGACAATCATGGTGTATAACCACCTAATGATTTTTGGCTTACATCCCCAGGATCTACCCGCCAGCCGTTTGCATACCATCAGTGCTTTAGTTGCCTTGGCTACCGTTTGGTTCACGTGCTGCTTCCATCGTAAGGTAGAATCTAGAGTGACACCTAGGTATTTAACCTTGTTAGTCATTTCAATCTCTCTGCCCCCAAGTGTGAGGTTCCTCAGGCCGGGTAGGGACCTGCGCCTTGTAAATGGGACGATGGTTGTCTTCGAGGGGTTGATGTTTAATTCAACCCCCCTGCACCACCCCTTTGCCAGATTCAGACCGCGTTGTACTAGGTCACAGAGAGTATCCTCAAATTTACCTCTTGCTAATATCACAATATCGTCCGCGTACCCTTGGCAGCGGATCCCGTTGTCAGTTAGCAATTCTAGCAGCTCATCCACGACAAGGCTCCACAGCAGAGGTGATAGCACACCTCCCTGTGGGCACCCTCTTGTCACCCCTAGACGAATTGTCGTATCGCCAACTTTGGTCTCAGCTATTCTGGTGCGCAGCACAGCGTCAATCCATCTGCGCACCGGTGTAGCCACCTTCCTTCTCTCCAGTGCCCTGGCTACACTCCTGTGAGACGTGTTGTCAAAGGCACCTATAATCACCTCCCCTTCTTCCATTGAACTCTCAATCTCTGAGGTCAACTGGTACAGAGCCGTACTGGTTGATCTTCCCGCTCTGTATGCATGCTGAGTAGCATGCAGGGGTGCAGTTTTCAGCACCGTCGACCTAATATTGTTGTCAATGATCTTTTCCATTGTCTTCAGCAGGAAGGAGGTTAGACTGATCGGCCTGTGGGATTTGACTAAGGAGTAGTCCCTCCTACCCGCTTTCGGTATGAAGATCACCTCTGCCGTCCTCCATGGGTCCGGGATGTACGCCAGTGCAAGGCTCTCCCTTAGTAGCCGAACAAGGTGAGGTAGCAACAGCTGCTCGCCCTGTTGCAAAAACGCCGGGAAGATGCCATCCACCCCCGGAGACTTGAATTTTTCGAACGTGGCCATAGCCCACTTGATCGAGTCCGCAGTAACTAGCTGTTTGGCGGTTGCCCAATCCAAGCGCTTTGGCCTATGTTCGCTCACAGGTGGACTTTGGTCCACCGGGATAGTCTCCGGGAAGTGAGCACGCAGGAGCTCTGACGCCCTTTCCTCGGCGTTGGCCGTAAACGTCCCGTCGCTCCTCTTAATGGCTAGTTCCGTGCTTGTCTTTCCACTGGCCAGAGCTTTGTGTAGCCGCGCCGCTTCTGGTGTGGAGGAGACTTTTTTCACAGAAGCTCCTGAAACTGTTTTGTTTTGCTGACCTAATCTCTTTATTGTATAGAGTTAGGTAGCACCTGTACTCCTCCCAGTCCCCTGTATGCTTCGCCTTGTTAAATAGGCTGCGTACCTTCTTCCTGAGGTCTGCGAGCTTTCTTGTCCACCAGGGACAGTTACGTCTGTCTGTGGGCGCTATTTGGGGACAGCTCTCATTGTAGGCTTTGGTGATTGACTCGTTTAGTGCCAACACCCTGCTCTCTATCCCCAGGCCCGTGACGCTATCGTCGATCTGGTTCTGCCTTTGTAAACAGTCCTTTAGTTTTTCTCTGAAAACACCCCAGTTTGTTCTGCGAGGGTTGCGTCTCGGGGGGAGTTGCCTGACCTCTACCTTCAGTGCGAACCTTATTATTCTGTGGTCTGACAGGGAGGGCTCCGTTGAAACCCTCCACCCTGAGACCCAACCATTAGCGTGCTCGCTGCTGAAGGTGATGTCCAGCACCTCCCTCCTGCTTAAACATAGTTATAAAGGTGGGTTCACAACCCACGTTCTCAATTGTTAAGCTACTACCTAATACATACTCTAGTAAAGACTCACCCCTTGCGTTACAATCCGTGCTCCCCCATTCCACGTGGTGAGCATTCGCGTCGCATCCTATGATGAGGGGCAGCCTGTACCTCCTGCAGTACTCCACGAGCCTAATCACTCCCTCAGGGGGTGCTGCTGCTGTCTCCCCTGGGAAGTAGGCTGAAGCCAGGACGAAGCTTTTGCCCTCCCAGTCTCTGGCCTGTACTGCTACCAAGTCCTGCGTCAGGAACTCTGAAATGCAGAAGAAATTGACATTATTCCTGACCACTATGCACGACCTAGGCCTCTCGCTGGAGATGTCCCAGATTACCTTGTTTTGTTTAGTCTTGAGGCCTTTGACCTCTCCTTTGTAGACCCATGGTTCTTGGATCAACATAACGCCAAATTTATCCGCTGTGAACCTGCTCGCAATCACTGCTGAGGCCCCCGCCGCGTGATGCAGGTTCACTTGGGCAACCTCCACGTCGACGGCCATCAAGGTAGTGGCTCGAGGGGGGGCATGTCCACATCCCCTTCGTCGTTCGCCCTGCCGTCCACTGGGTCTTCTAGTCCCTCGAGGAGCTCCTGGGTGGAGGGTAGCTCGGTTTCGTGGGCATCCAGGGCGTCAGCGGTAGCGACCTTCGTGGTCTGCTCAACCCTGCTCACGCCCGGTTGCTTTGCCACGGCGTCCACCTGCATCCTTTCCATCGCTTTGCTCACCATCGTTTCTGCTCGTGTTGACGCGCTACCACTCGACTGGGTGGCAGTCTTCCCGTCCTCTTTGCTTCCTGTAGTCATTGGTTTATGCGGCCTCATGACCACCATACTGAACCTATAAAATAGGCGGAAGCTTGCTGCACGTATGTACCTGTACGACTCGTCGTCTATGTACAGGTACAGTCTCCAACCTCGTAGCTCTCCTTTGTCCTCCAGCTGGCTACTGACAATTCGCCAGGCCGCGATGCTAAGGCCCCGGTTCTGGTTTTTTATTAGGTTTAGGGCAAACTGGTACGGCTTGTCGTCGCTCCGGGGGAGGAACACCGTCATCCTCTGCATAACTGGCAGGTCCTCCGCCCTTTTCGCACAAAGGACCGGACCGGTCCAGCCACTTAGCTTTGGGGTAAATTCCCGCAGCCAGTCGGCGGACTCCTGGTCGTTGCAGTCCACCTGTAGCATTCCCCCTCTGAATTCAACCCCGAGGAAGGATGCCGCGTATTCAGCTCCGCCAGGTACCTCTTCTAGGAGGAGGTGTTGGAGCACCGTGAGTTGCTCCGACTCCAACGACACCGCCGGGTAGTCTTGAGGCAGTACAGCCATGCGGATGCTTTTGACAGCGTCCACATACCTGCGCCGCCCCTCCTCCACCCGGGGGGGGAGCCGGGGCTGATGATTGACCTTCGGTTCTCCTGCTGCTGTCCCTTGACCTTTTCGAGCTGGGGGGCGCCTGTTGTGTGAGTTGACCGCTCTTTCTCTTCGCGGCCTCTGCAAAGGTGACCGCCTTCCCGTCACCGCGCGTTTCGGTCAGTGGTGCACTAACCTGGCCACGGTCTATGGACCGGCTGCCTCGCGCACTTTCCGATGCTGCCTCGCCTCGTTCCCTTGTTGGGGATATCGCAGTATCCGCGTACCGTCGCTTGGCTAGGGATTCCGCCGCTTCGGGGGTCAACCCATCCCAGAGGTACCGCAGATACCACTTGAGGCAGGCACCGCTCATGGCCTTCTTCCGGGGGTCATCGTACCCTCCGGGTCTGTCCACCGTTGGGAGAGATCTCTGCCCTCCTCTCTTGCGCCTCCTTCTCCTTCTGCGTGCGCCGCGGGCATCTGCCCGATGCGACTCTCCCGAGTCAGAGTGGCTTGGCCTGTCTCGGTGGGCCCTGGTGGTGCTTTGGGCTGCATCCGCTGTCCTGACGTCTGTTGAGCGGCAGGCGCCGCTGCTAGAGGGCATGTCATCATCGTCTTCTCTGGCATGCTCCTCGAACAGCGCCCGCGCCTCTGGCGAGAGAGCATCAAGGTAGTTAACCTTTCGTTTAGCTCCTTGACCTCCCGGCCTCCAGCTGCTCCTCCTGTTCTTACCTTCTCCCTGTCGTGTTCAATATCCGTAGTCCTATTTCGTTGCGCTGCCGATTCCTCCTTATTCGTTGTTGTTGTTGTTTTTGTTTTTGTGTTGATGTCCATCTTGTTCGTACGACCCTTAGCTCAACGAGGTGAGCTGTCGGGTCTTCCTGTTAAATGGGGAACTAGGGAGTCCGCCACGCCAGAGCCCCTTGGCGCGGTAAGGCCACCGTTACACCCCAATTCGGCCCGGTGTTGGAGAGGCTCCGTTAGAATACAGCCGAATTTTCCTCCTGGCTGCAAATCATCCAATGGGCACGGGTCGCATGACACCCTGGATTAGGAGGTGGTAGTCCTTGGTCGCCGCCCGCATGCGGCGCCCGACAACCCGCCTGGATGGCGCCATTCAGCACCGTCCACCCCGGTTGGGGGGCGCCGAGTATGCCTTGCGACTAAGCCTCTGCACCGCGACAAGGTGACTACCATATACATGAATAGAGGAATTTTTGCGAAAAAGAGGAATTTCAGTGAATTGCCTTATCATCACATGGCAGTGCTCCATTTCGTCGTAATGTAAAATGTAATTTTTAAAATAAAGATTTTTTAGGTAAAAAACCTGCTAAAAGTGTAAAATATGGATCTATTTAAAAGAATATAGTGTAACTTATTTAATTTGAAGAAAAAAATGTGAATAAAGTGTGTTTATCGTGGTGAAGTAGCTTCTTGAAATGTTCGAATTTTTGAACTTTATGGTCGAATATCTCGTAAACTAAGCGTTTGCGGACCCTATAACCCGGTATGTTTCTTTAATCAGGAGGACCTCCTCTTTCCAACGGTACCTTCAAATCGCGGCTCCAAAGAAATCGGAATTGTGCCCTTAATTGGGCAGTTGAAGATTGTCGCCCGTTTCTTCTGTCAAAGATACAAATTTTTGTAGCTACTGGCACAAAATATGGAAAAAATGTTTATATTGACGAGTTACTCCCGGACCCAACAACCATTTCGAACAACATAAGAAAAAAGGCAAGAGAATAAAAAGGAGAAATTTCTTTTGAAATAACAAGATATGTGAAATCCGGCCACGCTTCTGCCACAATTGATTCGTGGCGAAAGCCGATTATGTTAAACGCGATTTTTTATGTACTACCCTGCATTTTGCGAAGGACTTCAAATAATATGATATTGTCCTTGGAAAGGAGTGCATGGATTACTAACAAACTAAAGGTCTTAATATTCAGAGTGTTTTAATTACTGCGCGACTGACTTACCATTTGCCACCTTTCGTATTTCTTTTAAATGAAAGCCGGTTGTATCACTTTGTTCGTGTATTTGTTTCAGTATAAATTTCACTCAAGTGGTATGGTGTTTCACCAATATAATACACAATATGAATCGTTTTCTTTAAATAATGAAATAAATCAGAAATAAGTATAAATTTCACTTAAGTTGTGTGGTGTTTCAACAATATAGTACACAATATGAATATTTTCTTTAAATAGGGAAGATCTGCACACAATAAGTCATTTAAGGAAACTTCCTCAGTGTAACGATGGAACGCCGCGCAGCGATGACGGGAAGCGACGTGGATTCAAAAGCGGTCGAATCTTAACTGACTTGTGTATAGCCTGACCCTTTTTATGTTGAGTTGTGTGGTGTGTGTTTGAGTGTGTGGGTACTGGGCTCTCGCGTGTGGGTGGTGTTGATGTGGAGTGTGGTGATGCCGAGGTGAGTGTGGTGAGTGTGCGTGTTAGAGATGGGTGTAGGTGTGGTGTGGGGCAGGCGACTAAGGCTCACTTAGCCATCCCGGCCCTCCTAGGCGCATATTTCAGCCTAGAATCCTCTGAAGTTGCTGGAGAGTGGCTAAGACGCTGCTGAGGCCTGAGGTGCGGCGCAGACGCGGTCGTTGTTGCTGGCGTCGTGTTGACGCCCCATTATGTGGCCGCCGGGCACGGGATGATGATGACTCTATTGTTCGACGGAGCCGTGCGTCCCGGCTTAATGGCGGTCGTCGTACTGCGCCGCGGTTGCGGCCGGCAGGAGGTTGGCTGGTGTCGTTCCGAGTTGTACAGTGCAACATGGTGTGATGCGGCCGCATACAAATCTGGCAATGTTACCGTTCCACTCTGAGGCGCCGTTGGAGTGGTTGTTCGGGGCGCTGCAACAGCCGCTTGGCGTGGCATATTGACAGCCGAACGAGTGGTTGGTGTCGGGGCTGCTGGCATTTCTGCATCCATATTGATCTGTTTGGAAGAGTGTTATTTCAATTAGAATTTGCAACAGGACATATGAGCATGGCTGCCACGTTATGCGGGATGAGTGGGTCGTAAGGTTAATCGACTACTTTTGTGTGTTATTTTAAATATATCTTTATAAATAAAAATGAATCGCCAAAATGTATGTACGCTCATGACTTTTATACGACTTAACCAAATTTGATAATTGTTTTTTTAATGTGTTCCTTGTGGATCGGGGAAGGTTTAGAAGTAAAAATACCTTATACTTTTAATTAGGAAAAGTCGGAAAATTGGATAATTCCAACTTCTTTTCATATAATTTTTTTAAATTTTTGTTTGTTTTTTTTCTTCAATATTTTGATTTGTAAATTATTTGAATCGTTCAATTTCGGTCGCTTTCTTTTTTAATCCAGCTATTCAAAAGAAAAATTTTTGAAAATTATTCAGTGAAAACTTTATGCATGTTTCACATAAAAAGATCAATTACAGATTGAAATTTGTTACGAAGCCACGAAGAAGTCGCGCTAATATCGGTCGGCGTTGATGGCAGCCTAAGGCAAGGCAATGCAGGAAGTACTCCCAGGATACGTGCTGAATTATGGACCGCGATAGCTACTCAGAGATCATCACGATGTCACAACACGACTTTTCAATCAACAGTTACGAGGTTTGATAGACTTTATCTTGAACCAACGTGCTGTTAGATGCTGGATGTACTCTGTTGAGAGGCAAAAAAGAGGCTTGCCGCTTCTTCTTTTCTGGATGGTGGTTACATTAGATTAAACTAATGCAATCGTTTTTGCGGAAATTCCTGATCCAGAGATAGATCCAGAATTATACGAAGTGGTAAAAACCAATATGGTTTATGAACATTGCGAACACCATAATCCTTCTTCGGTTTGTATGTCTGACAATAAATGCACGAAACAATATCCACGTGCATTTCTTTAGGAAACGCAAACTGGAAATGATGGATATCCACTGTATCGGCGTCGCTCACCAGACGACAATTGCAGAACATTTGGCATTCAATTTAGAGGAGTGAATATCGAAGTTGACAACACATGGAACGTACTATATTCGCCGCTGTTGTCTAATTCACATTCAAAACTTGAGTATTAAAGTTTGGTGAAATCACTGAAATACGTTTACAAATACATCACCTAAGAAAGCAACATTGCTATTATTGGCCTTGAATGAGATAAGTATCAAATGGGTCGATACGTGAACTGCAATAAAGCGCTTTGTAAGATATTTACATTTGCATTTCATGAGAGTTTTCCGACTATGGTGCGCCTCGCGGTTCAACTTCATTTAAGCCATTGCGTACTGTGAATGGTAGAGTGTTTGCAAGCCAGCAAGTAGAATTACTGGAACATGATAATAACTGGAATAAAATGATGAACGATGCGATAGCTACTCCGAATGCCACTGAAGTTCGCATACTTTTCGCGAAGATCATTTCGACATATCATCTTTCAAATTCGCATCAATTAAGGGATACGAAAAAAATGATACTGTTGATGACATTTTACATTGTATTCGCTAATGATTGGAAATGGGCAAATTTCGATTGATACTTCCATTGGTTTGATATAAATTTTTCCTGCCTATCGTCAATTCACTTCAACGAAAGAAGAACTCATCACGTTTATCCCAACAATGGCAAATTGTCATAACTGCGATTGCTTGAAAGCTCGCGCAATTTTAGTTGCCAAAAATACCAATGTTAATGAATTAAACTGGAAGATTCAAAGTCAAATTCAGAAGGGTTTACGATCATACAAATCGATCGATCGTTTTGACAATGAAGACAAAGCCGTGAATTATACAGTGGAATTTTTAAATTCTTTGGATAGGTTTGGTATGCCGCAGCATAATTTACACCTCAAAGTTAGATCTGTCATTAGTATGTTTCACAATCTTTATTTATTCACCGAAACTGTGTAAAGAACCCCAATAATTGTGACGCAGTTACCGAATATAAGGGGACAGTAATTTCTTTTGAAACATATTCCGTTTCCAAAAAAAATTGCATTTATGATGGCAAGAGGACAAAAGGATAGATAGATAGAGTGTGGCATAAATCTAGAAAAGCTATGTTTTTCACACGACCAGATATAAGTGGCGTGTTCACGAGTTGGAAACCCATCCTCTCAGTATATTTACGCACCAGAACAGAAAAAAAAGTTGCTGCGCTACATTAAAAAAAAAATAAATGATTTTCAACACAATATAAATTCAACTTTCTTTTCATTTCAAAACTAATAAATTCACGCAGGGCAACGGCTGCGGGGTCAGCTATTATATATATATATGTATTTATATACATTTTTATGTTATTTGTTTTTATATTCGGTTTATTTTGGCGGTTTATCGGTTTTTGTTTCGCGGTTATCGGCGATCGGTAACTTCTTACCGACATAGTTTGACGAGCGGTCTTGTTAGCTTTCCGGATTTCGTACGGTGCTCGACTACGCGAATATGACCGTCGGAGCCTGGATAAAGCTTCTCTATGCGGCCCAGCCACCATTTGGTAGGTGGCAAGCAATCGTCGTAAATCAGGACACAATCTCCAACTTTTGGCGCATTTTCTGTATTTTTCCATCGGTGCCTCTTGTGGAGGTCCGTTACATAGTCTTCTTTCCATCGGTGCTGAAATTGTGATAGAGAATTTTAATTCTTTCCCATCTATTTAATAAGGATAGCGACTCCACACCTGGCTCAGGTGTGGCCAGAATGGGTGCTCTTTTCAGGAAATGCCCTGGAGTTAGGGCTGTGAAGTCGGAGGGATCCTGCGATAGTGCTGTGGGCGGCCTTGGGTTGATAACGGCTTCAATTTTAGCTAATAATGTCGTGAATTCTTTATAATTAAATTTTTAGCTGACGGTTAGCTTGCCGATTCCCATAAACCACCCATATGAGGAGCGCTTGGACGTATAAATTGCCAATTGATACCTTGAGGGGCGTACTTTTGTAGGATATCAGGGGACACTTGTTTTAAGAAATCCACAAACTGTTTTCCTGTGGCTCGTTGGACTCCTGTGAATGTTTTGCCATTATCGCTCATGATTTTGGATAGGAAGCCACTTCAAACGACGAAGCGAGCTAATGCCGCGAGAAAGCCTCCGTAGTCAGATTAGTACACAGCTCAAGGTGTTCTGCCTTTGTCGTGAAACATACAAAGACAGCCACATAACTTTTCATGAGAGTGGGAGATCTTAGCATGGACGCCTTTATTTGAAAAGGTCCAGCAAAATCGACACCTGTGGTCGTGAAAGGCAGAGCGAAATTGCAGCGTTCAGGTGGAAGTGCTGCCATAATCTGTGTTCGCATTTTTTGCTTATGCATAGTGCAGATCTTGCACATGAAAATGCATTTTTTGATCTGGTTCTTTAGACGGGGAATATAATACTCTTGGCGTACCATATGTTGCATGAGGCGCTATTCGGCGTGCAACATTAATATATGGATGTAATTCAGGAGTAATGTGGCAAAAGGAGATTTCTCAGGTGTTATGATGGGGTGGCGTTCGTTGTAAGTCAGGCTTGAATTAGCGAGCAGACCTTTCGTGTCTAAAAATGGGTTTAGCACTAAGAGAGAAGAGCTCTTCTTATCAATCGGCTTTGACTCTCTGAGGAATGATATGTCGCGACTGAAGTAACGCGTTTGGGTTGAGGCGATAAGCGCGACCTTTGCTTTTTGTTAGTCCCGGTTCGTCAATGTATTGCAATGGGTGTAAGTTACTCCTTTAACTTTAAGTTTAAGTTGCTCTATGAATTTGAGCATATATGCGACTACTCTGAGGGCTCGGGAAAACGATGAAAATCGTTCAAGGATTTCATTATCATCCACTATTGTATGATAGGTGTCGATTTTTCGACTTTCTGGGGCGATTATGTTGCGCATTGTCGATTGTGGCCAAGAATCTGTGGATTCGGTTAACCATCGGGGGCCATTCCACCAGAGCGTGGTATTGGCAAGATCCAGGGGTTTGCACCCTCTTGTACCTAGATCAGCAGGATTTTTGGCACTGGCTACTTGTCGCCATGTGGCTGCTCCTACTAGGTCAAGTATTTGAGAGGTTCGATTAGAAATATATGTTTTCCACAAGTATAGTGGCTTTTCTAACTAGACTAGAACGATTTCGGAATCGGACCATAGATATAATTTGTATTTGGTCATGTTCATGTGGGTCTGCACTATGGAAACCAGCTTTGCTAGTAGCAGAGCGCCACAGAGTTCAAGTCGTGGTAGACTTATCGTTTTTAGAGGTGGTACGTTTGCTTTTGCTGCTAGTAGGTGGCTTGTGGTTGCGGTGTCGCTTTGTGCGCGCACATAGATCGTGGCAAAATATGCCTTTTCAGAGGCATCGCAGAAGCCGTGTAGTTCCACGTTGTATTCGGAAGGAATAGTTTACCTACCGTGGAATTTGTATCTGCGAGATGTCTTTTAGATTATTAGCAAACTGGGACAACTTTTCTAAGCGAAGAGGTTTCACTTGTTCGTCCCAGTCTGTTTGTCTAGCCATAATTCTTGTATCAGGATTTTCGCTGGTATCATAATTGGCGCAAGCCATCTTGCGGGGTCAAAAAGTTTTTCCACCGAGGATAAAATCTCTCTTTGTGTTACCGCTGATAATGCGAATATGGACTCAGTCATGTATGAGAACTGGTCCGATATCGCATTCCATTTGACGCTTAGCCTTTTTGTGGTGCTTTCTTTATCGAAAATGAGGAAATTAGTGTCCAACAAATTTCGTTTGGAATATTTTTGAGTATATTTGGGTGATTTACTGTAATATTTTTTTAAGCCTGCGAATTTGAGGGCTTTTATTACCTGTGATAAGGCCTCGTATGCTTGTGGAACTGTGTGATTTCCAGACAGAATATCGTCTACATACGTTTGAGTTTTCAACACTTCAGTTGCCAGAGGAAATTCTGACTTTGTGTTGTGTGCCAATTCGCGGAGGATCCGAATGGCTAAATATAGTGCACAGTTAACGCCAAATGTAACTGTTTTTAATTTCAAGTCCCGTAAAGGACTGGTGGGGAATCTTCGGAACATAATACGTTTAAAATCTTGGTCGTCTTTGTGTACGACTATTGCGGATACATTTTTTCAAAGTCCCCACTGACTACGTATTTGAATATTCGCCAATTTAATATCAGAAGCATTAAATCTGGTTGGAGTGTGTGTCCCGTAAATAGGATATCATTTAGGGAATTCCCTGAACTAGTGGTTTTCGAGGCATTAAAACCAACTCTTACTTTTGTTGCTTTTTTGTATGGCTTTACTACTGCGTGATGTGGTAGGTAAAAGGAGTAGTATTTGCTGTTGACGATTTTCTCACCTGGGCTTACTTCTTCCATATGATCTAAATGGAGGTATTCTTCTACGACACCATCATAATCTTGTTTAAGCTCACCTTTTCTAAGATGGTTTTTTCCATACTTAGAAACTGCTGTATTGCAGAGGTGCGAGAGTGACCTAAGGCGAGTGTGTTAGGAAATTGTTGCTTAAATGGTAGTCGTACGACGTACCGACCATTTTCTGATCTAATAGTTGTGGCTTTGTAAAAGTCCTCACAATACTGATCTTTAGGGGTTGTGATTGAATGGGGGGGCGGAGAGTTCTTCTACTTCCCAAAATTTTCTCAATTGTGAATTGAGGTAGTCGTTTGAGTCTTCCTCAACTTGAGTTGTCAATGTTGTGATTGGTTCCGCAACTAGTCCACTTAGGACCCATCCGAAAATGGCATTTTGCGCCAGAAGTGTATTCGTAATTTTCTCAATACCTTCGAGTATTATCTGTGGTATGAGATCGCTGCCTAATAGAAGATCTATTTGAACGGGGGTGTTGCAGTTCGGGTCTGCTAGCTTTAGGTGTGAAACGTTTTGCTAATGCTTGCTATTTATATGAGAGCTTGGCAGCATATTGGCTTAAAGCTTCTGCTTGTATGCGCTTATTCGTTTTGAGGGAAAAGAGGGTAATGGGGCAGATTTTATTTGAGTTTTGAACAACTCTTCCGCTCATTCCCGTGATTCCAAATTTAGCCAGTTTTGTTGGCCTGTAGCCTGCTTTGTGCCCTAGACGCTATAAATTATCGTTGTGATCCTTGGTCTATTAAGGCTCTGAGTTTAAGCAGTTCTCTTCGGTGTTCGATGGAGACAACTGCTGTGGGCAATAGTGCCCTACTGTGATGTTCGTTATGTAGCGTTTTTAACGCCTTTAAGCAGCATGGTGCTTCTTGGCAGTTTTCAGTATTTGTTGTTGCAACTAAGCCTGTTGCTCTTTTTACGTTTGTGTTGTTTGGGGATGAGCTGACATAATTTGTTATATGTAATATTGAATGATGTCTTTTATGGCAGTAAACGCAATTAAATTCGCTTTCGCAATCTTTAAGCGTATGTGCATTTGGAAAACAGTTGGTACATAGTTTTTGTTTATATTGTTCGGATGTGAAGGATTGATTTTTAAAAATGCTTCTATTTAAATTATTGTGGCTTGCTTGGGGTCTATTGGAGCTTCCATTGAGGTCGTTTTGAACGTTTTTCGTTCTGACTTGTTTTTTTATCTACCCTTTCGGCAATTTCATATTAGGTAGTAAGAAATTCTTTCATTTGCGTTTCACGTTGGGCACTTTCTTCGCGATGAGTGCGATTACTCCCACAAAAGTAACGATTTTTCTGGTAATGCAGCTGTGCATATATTTACCAAAATAGGGTCCCAGTTATCTGTGGGAATATTCTGTGTCGATAAAACCGACAAACCATTTGAAACAGTGGATTAAAGCTTTATGAATTCTTCACTTGTTTCTTTCTGAATTTTTGGTAAATTCATTAATATTGTGACTTGTTTGTCGACCAATATTCTCTCGTTTTCGTAACGTGCTATTAGAGCTTCCCAAGCAAAATTGAAATTTTCGTCATTTGAGAGCGAACTCTTTGACAATTGCGCCTGCTTGACCTTTTGTTTTGTATCGGAGGTGATACAATTTTTGCGCTTGTGATAATTTAGAATGGTTTATGTACACGGCCGTAAATATGTCCCGGAAGGACGGCCATTGTTCATAACCTCCGTGACATATTTCTGTATCATATGCTGGAACTTTAAGGTGAATGCCTGAACTCGACTCTTGGGTTTGAATTTGTGGCAGCTCTACTCTCGGTTGTGAGGAGGTAGTAGTAGGTTTGATTAGTTTTAGTTGATCAGAGATCATGGCTTTTGTCTCTTCGAATTGGGTTAAGCAGTTTTCGTATTTTGAGCAAGCCGAGGATTTGAAGTTTTCCGGTAGATCTGAGTCGTCAGAAACTACGATTGCGTCATATGCCGCTTGGAGACCTGTCCAAAAGATGTCAAGATTTTCTTTTTTAATCTCTAATACCGATTCAGAATTATCTTTGTTTAGGCCAGCGCCTAATTTCTTTTTACCACCCCCTAGTGAGTATATAACAAACCATTGCCAGTTAGCTGTTAATAGTTTTCACTCAACTGTTAATAGCTTTCACTCAACTGGCAATGGTTTCGTTGAAAACTCCCACTTAGCAAGCGATTCTGCTAGTGAGGCTAAAGTACTTTTTTGTTTAGAGAGCGAAGGAAGCAAGACGTTTTTCCACCGTCCACCACAACAAGCATCACCACAAGCACAAACCATAAATGTAAGTAATTTTTGGTAATCACAAATTAATAAAATAAAAATCTCAAACATTTTAATTTGTTATATGAAACACAAACTTTGTGGTTTTATTCACTAATACACTTCTGTTTTTCATATTCTCAACGATCGACGCATCGTCCATAAATTGACTCGTCGAACGTTCGAGATATATTCATGGTCCTTCGAGCCGGATTAAAACAAATATATTTTTCAAACAAGTTTTTGGCACTGTACACCAGCGGACAATTAACACCGATCTCTGTTGCACAAAGACAAACGAGGCGCTGCACACCAACGGACAATTAACACCGATTCTTGTTGTACAAATACAAACGAGGCGCTGCACACCAACGGACAATTAACACCGATTCTTGTTTCACTTCACAGCAACGCAGGCAAACCAGGTACGTGATTGATTTAATATCACTGGGTTACAAATCGTTTTAAAAGAAAAAATAAAATAAAAATAGTTGGTTTTAATCGCATTTATTGGTAACAAATCGTTTATAAAAGTGACAAAGTGACTAGTGTTTTTAGTGTTTCAGTGGGATAATTACAAAAGCAAAATCATCCGTAAGTGCACGGTAACGTTTACCGGACTTTGTGCGGTAATATTTTTTCTCGTATATATATTTTTTTTCTCTCATATACATATCACTTGCGGCAGTATTTTTTTGATTTTTATCATCTTTTCGATTTTGTGCGGTAATACTTTTTCACATATTTTCACATATCACTTACGGCACTAATTTTTTGATTTTTATCATTTTTTCGATTTTGTGCGGCAATACTTTTTCACATATTTTCACATATCACTTACGGCACTGATTTTCTTTTGATTCTTTCTCTATTTGTTGAAGAAATTTCTGTTTTGTTTCTTTTTTTCACTGAGACACTGCACTTTTTTCACCTTTAAACACTTTTATTTAACAAATTGATTTTCGTCAGCGTATCTTGGGTGGCGAGCCATATAAAGTGGCATCTTTATACATACGCACGTACGACTACACATATATATTCTCGTTTTTTGTTGGCAGTGGTGTGCTGCAACTCATATATATATTAAATAAAGTACCAAAACCAGATATACTGCGATATCGGCTACTATAGTTAAAAATTTTGTTTGCTAAAATATATCCAATAAATTAAATATTATTGACCAGCCAGATATATTGCGATATCGGCTAAAACAGTCAAAAAATTTTCTTTTTTCTATTTTCTTGTTTGGTTGGCAGTGGTGTGCTGCAAATAAAAATTTACAATAGTGGGGAATTATTTCCAAAACGATTCCCATATTCTTTAGATCAAAGTCTGCTCAGTCTTGAGTATTACTCTATTCCTTTAAATTTAAATTTGAATTTTCAATTCTTCTTGTCACTTATATCGAAACCATGGAAGCTTTCATGCGCTTAGTAGACTACAATGTCGAATACGAGTCTGAATTCAGTGCTGCATCAAAGGACATCTCGAAGAACGCTCTTGTGATGCAACAAGACGAGTTGAGAGAGATGTGGTGCAAAGCGAAAGCTGCCCATGACGACCTCAACAGCAAAGGACTATGCCCTTATTAAAAAAAATTCAAGCTAGGTGGGCAATGCTACATACGTTGCATGGGGGCAATGAAGGATATGTCTGAGATCCTCTCAACCCCCAAAGACACCGAAAAATCTGTTGAGGTAGACAGTAACCACTCCCTTCCGCCTTGCGATACGGATGTTTTCAAAGGGGACTACCTTTCATGGCCAACATTCCGGGATATGTTCACGGCCGTATACATCAAAAGCACGCGCCTGTCACCTGTTGAGAAATTATACCATCTCAACAAAATGACTCCCCTTGTGTCATTTTGTTTGTGCGAAGGTTATTGTATCAAAATGCCCGCTAACAAATGATGGCTTTGCAATGGCGTGGAAGGGATTGACTGATATGTACGAGAATGAGCGAATTCTTGTCGAAACCCAAGTCGACATACTGCTTGACTTACCGTCAATCGACAAGGAGTGCTCAAGCTCGATAAAGTGGCTACAGCGGGAGATCAACAGCTGCATCTCCTGCCTGACAGCCAATAAAGTGGACATTGGGAACTGGGACCCAATCATAATCCGCATTTGTTCTAAGAGACTGCCACAGGCAACATTGGCCCTATGGGAACAGACTGTAAAGAACAAGACCAAGACATCGAAGTGGGAGGAATTGGACAACTTCCTCACGGATAGATACCGTGATTTGGAGGCAATAGAACGTGCCAAGAAATCGTCCAATTCCGTAAAGCCTGTCAGTGCACCCACACAGAATAAATACAACAACAATAGCCATCAGAACAGACTCGGCGCCTTCCAAGTAAGCGTTGAGAAATCAACATGTCTGATGTGCAAAAGTGCAGACCACAAATTAAGATATTGCCCCATGTTTCTTAACATGGCACCGGCGGACAGGATCAAGTTCGCTAAGCTCAACAATCGCTGCATCAATTGCCTCGGCTTTGGGCATTTAGTGTCGCAATGCACCAGTGCATTCAACTGCAGCACGTGCCACGCGAGGCATCACACACTCTTACATTTGAGGACAGTGCAGCCTAGCAACAAAAGAGGCTCATCTACGCCATCGGACGAGATCCCGTCTACGTCCAGGCAAGCGCAGCAGAAGCGCAACTTCAACAAGTCGAAAGGCAAGCCAACGACTCAAGTACAGTCGTGCTTCGCTAACAGCGACAAAGGTGTCTTGTTAGGAACGGCACAAATAAATATAAATTACAGCGGCGTTACCTATGCCGCAAGAGCACTCATCGACTCCGGGTCAGAGTGCTCTTTCATCACAGAAAGGCTGAAGCGTAGAATCAACTTGCCAGTGAGGAAGATAAATGCCCAGGTGTCCGGCATCAACAACACCGTATCTGCGCAAGTGAAGGGAGCATGTAGTGTCGAGTTGCGGTCACCAATTGACCCACTTGTATCAATCACAACGAACATGATGGTTCTGCCGAAATTAACGGGAAACTTGCCGACTTGCCATATTAGCGCACTAACTCGGCAGGCTTTCCCAGATCTCACGTTGGCGGATAAGAGGTTCTTCGTCAATGAACCCGTGGACGTCATACTCGGTGGTGACGTCTATCCCCAGATTATGCTGGATGGTATACGCAAGAACGTGCTGGGATCACTCCTTGCGCAAGAGACCGTGTTCGGTTGGATAGTCACAGGGCGTGCTAATACAATTAAGCCAACCAACACTTGCGTCTCGTATTACAACGAAATATCGCTGGAAAAGCGGTTAGCTTCGTTCTGGGAGTTGGAAGAGATGTCCAAGGAGAGGAAGTTAAGCGAGGAGGACAGGTATTGCGAAGAGCTCTAAATGAAGACGGGAAGTACGTTGTATCGCTACCATTCAGGAAAGACTATCCGGTCAACATTAGTCTAGGTAGTTCCTTAAAGATTGCGTACTCCCAGTTTTATCGCAATGAAGCTCGGTTGTCAAGAGACGAAAACCTGAAAAAAGAATACAACAGGGTATTAAACGAATATGTTGAGCTGGGTCATATGGCAAGGATACATACCAATCAAACGGCCGACTCTAGTAACAACTATTACCTGCCTCACCACGCCGTAAAGAAGGAAGAGAGCACATCGACAAAGGTGCGTGTGGTGTTCAATGCATCGCAAGCGACTTCAAACGGCACTTCGCTCAATGTCATCCTTCTCCCCGGTCCAGTTCTTCAAGCAGATCTGACCATCTTAAATCTGCGATGGCGTTTATTTAAATACGTCTTCAATAGCGATATTGAGAAGATGTATCGCCAAATCCTGTTGAAAGCTGATCAAACGAAGTACCAACGAATCGTTTTCCGCAACCATCCGACCGAACAAACCAATATTTTTGAATTGAAGACGGTGACGTTCGGAATCAACTGCGCTCCTTATCTGGCAATAAGGACGTTACACCAATTAGCTGACGACGTTGAAAGCTCACTACCAGTAGCCTCAAACATCCTCAGGAAATGCATGTATGTTGATGAAGTCTTAGCAGGTGGACACTCTATAGAAGCTGCAATTAAAGCTAGGAATGAGATTAGAATAGCATTGGAGTCAGCAGGTTTCCCATTAAGAAAATGGACAGCCAACTGTGGAGGAATTTTACAAGGCCTTCCCAAAGACCACTTGCTAAACAGAGAGTTTTTAGACTTCGAAGACACAAGTGATGTCAAGGCTCTTGGGATAAGGTGGAATGCGCACACTGACTTCTTCTATTTTAAAACAAAACCTATACTCAGCCCAGAATCATATACAAAGAGAGCTATCCTCTCAGATATCGCCAAACTGTTTGACCCATTAGGATGGCTGGCACCGATAATAGTCACAGCCAAAATGATAATGCAACATATTTGGTTAGAAGGAACACAATGGCACGAGGTTGTATCTCCTACCACATTGGATCGTTGGCACACATTCTTGGATAACCACAAGTACATAAACAACATTAAAATTCCACGATGGGTCCACTTCTCGCCAACGAACGATGTCTCCATTCATGGTTTCTGCGATGCATCAGAGAAAGCATACGCAGCAACGGTCTACCTGCGCGTAAGGACAAGCAACGAAGTTTTCGTCAGCCTACTATTGGCAAAAACCAGAGTAGCGCCTGTCAAAACTATCTCTTTACCACGCCTGGAACTGTGCGGCGCTGTATTACTGGCCGAAACAGTTGAATCTGTCGTCAACAACCTGGAGCTGAATCATCTTAAACTTAAACTATGGACGGATTCGACCATCGTTCTCGCATGGATTCGCAAGCCACCATGTTCATGGTCAACGTTTGTATCCCATCGAGTGACAAAGATTATAGAAAAGGTTGGCAACGCAAATTGGAATCATGTCGATTCAGGATCTAACCCTGCAGACTTAGCCAGTCGGGGACTTATGGCACAGGATTTGGTGGAAAACACCTTGTGGTGGCAGGGACCTTCTTGGCTGCAAGAAGATCAATCCAAATGGCCATTACGACAAAATGACTACGAGACGACAATAGAGGAAAAACAGGTACGTGTACATGCTTGTACAACAATACAGTGGAATTCTAACGACATTCTTGACCGTTTTTCTAGTTTGCCGAGAGCTTTGAGAGTGTTATCATATGTTATGAGATTCTCTCGAAGAACTCATCCAAACACAAAGGCTTCTTTTCAACAAAAGTCTTGCTTAATTTCATCCGAAGAAATTAAAGCAACGAAGAGACGTTTGATAATAAATACGCAGAAGCAGAAATATGGTCAAGAGTATGGTTGTTTGAAATCCGGTAAGCGCATCGATGTAAAAAGTGAAATCCTCTCTCTTAATCCATTCCTCGATAAAGATCAAGTGATGAGAACTGGTGGCCGTCTCGGTGCGTCTCTCGACTTGTCATACAATGTGCGCCATCCAATTATCCTTCCATACAACTGCGTATTGTCTCGGTTAATAATCCAGTTTATTCATCAAGTCTCCTTACATGGAGAAAATCAGCTGATGTTACGGCTAACGCGGGCTCAGTATTGGATTCCAAGGGTGAAAAACTTGATCCGATCCATCATCCATAACTGCAAGACGTGCACGATCTTCAAAAAACGCGCTCAGACGCAACTTATGGGTGCACTTCCGTCCGAACGATCCACATTTTCACGCGCTTTTACGAATACGGGGGTAGATTTCGCGGGTCCGTTCGAAATAAAAAGCTACCGTGGAAGAGGATGCCGTGTATCCAAAGGGTATGTCTGTCTGTTTGTCTGTTTTACAACAAGGGCCATCCACCTGAAGGCCACTACCGATTTATCAACACGGTCATTTTTAGCAGCTCTCTCTAGATTCGTTTCTAGAAGAGGTTGCCCTAAGAATATTTATTCTGACAATGGTACAAACTTCGTTGGAGCATCGAGATCCCTAAGGTCCGAACTTAAAGCCTTCATAGCCGATGCTCGCAACAATGCTATCTCAAAGTATAGCCACCAAACTCTCACATGGCATTTCATACCTGCTGCAGCTCCTCATATGGGCGGACTTTGGGAAGCAGGTGTGAAAAGCTTTAAGAGTCATTTTCGGAAGATTGCGTCTGGACACAAATGCACTCTTGAAGAGTTTAACACACTCTTATGCCGAATTGAGTCATGCCTTAATTCGCGACTATTAAGCCCAGCCTCAAACGAACCTACTGATTTGGAGCCACTTACTCCAGGACATTTTTTGGTCGGCGGACATCTGATGGCCCCACCATAACCGGATATAAATGAAAGCAGTGCCTCTATCGTAAATAGATGGCAAAAACTTAAGGCCTTATATCAATCCTTCTACAAAAGGTGGAAAACTGAATACCTGTATGTAATGCAGAAACGCATCAAGTGGAAACATGCAAAAACAAATTTAAAAACAGGTGAGCTTGTCGTCATCAAGGAAGACAACTTGTCACCGAACGAGTGGAGATTGGGTAGGATTGTCAACATACACCCAGGTGCTGATACCCGAGTGCGAGTAGTTGACATCATCACTGAAAAAGGTCAAGTTACAAGACCGCTTGCCAAATTGGTCTTACTACCGCCCTACGAGGAGAGAAACGTGGATGCACACCCTACTCAACACAACAGTTCCCTAGCCACATCGGAAGCCTAGTTTTCCGACACACTTACTACCATACAAATATTGCAAATTCCACCTGACAGAAAATCTTCGAAAAGAAAAAAAAAACCCTAGACCACTTGTCGAAGTTGGCATTTTTTAAAGTAAATTTACGTTATTCTAATTATTTGTGCAT
The DNA here is from genome assembly GCA_027475135.1 of Bactrocera correcta. Taxonomy (NCBI): domain Eukaryota; kingdom Metazoa; phylum Arthropoda; class Insecta; order Diptera; family Tephritidae; genus Bactrocera; species Bactrocera correcta. The sequence continues at coordinate 71,978 of JAPZAG010000213.1, forward strand.
GTATGTATTAAAATAAACGGATTTTATTTTGAGAAAAAATTTCAAAGTTTTACTACTTTTTATTGCCTTTGATTGTAATTTTGAAATATTTCGTCTGCATTCCCTTGCACGTATTTTTTTATTTAATAATATTATTGCGAAATCTTTTAGTTGATAGAATGAACGATTCTTACGACTCTATTTTACTTTAAATAACTTAATTTTGGTTTTTCGTTTCGTTACCTTTTTTCCTTTTTTGTAATTACTATATTGTAATTAAATATACTTTCAAGCCGAAAGCCTCAGTAGCTAGTGCTTCTTTCCAATCAAAATGTAAAATAATAATTGTATTACTATTTTACATCCAATAATAAATAAATAAATATTCTTTCTTAACTACCATGTAACGAGAATTTCACCTTAGGGAAATACAACTACTTTATATCGCAATTTACTTTCAAATAAGTATGTGTATATATTTTTTGAAGAAAATTTCTGATTTTTTCTCATTAATGGAAATATGTACATAGTTCTATGCAGCGTATGTGTTGAATGAATGAATGAATGCAAAAGAGGAATGCACTGCGACCTTTGGTCTATTGTGCCCTCTCCTTACTCACATTGACTCGCTTAGACCCATCCTATTGATAAAGTCCAGTAGACTTCCCGGCGGTAGCGAGGCAATGTGATCCCTATCCAGAGACAGCACTCCAAGGGCCTTTGATCTGCGTCTACAGACTGCTGGGCAGTTAAACAGCAGATGCTCCGGGGTTTCAGGCTCCATGTCGCAGAAACGCCAGCTGTCGCAAGCTGAAAAGCCCATGCTATGCAGATGCCTGTTCAGCCTGCAGTGACCAGTGTACCACGCGACCAGTAGCCTGAGTTTGTTCCTTGGGAGGTTTATTATGATTTTGAACCTTTTCAGGTTGTAACCTCCCATTAACAGTTTGGCGTGTCTCATACCATGAGACTGCAGCCAATACTCCTCTTTGCCTGCCCTTTCCTCTCTACGGAGCAGCTCCTTCAAGGTGTGGGGACCCATCCCCGTAAAGGGTTCGGGTCCTACCATCTTGCTGGAGGCCGCGGAGCGGGCGAGCTCGTCCGCCAGTTCATTACCAGCTATACCTTTATGCCCAGGCACCCAGACCAGGTGTACCCGGTTTCTATCCGCCAGGCAATTCAGTCTATCCCTACACTCCTGCACTAGTAGCGATTTGACCTCGTAAGAGGAGATCGCCTTTAGTGCCGCCTGACTATCGCTGAGAATGGCTATCCGCTCATTGCGATAGTTGCGATGGAGGTTTATTTCTATGCACCGGCTTATGGCATAGACCTCTGCCTGGAAAATGCTCGGGAACTCGCCCATGGGTATGGAGAGCCTAGTACGTGGGCCCACAATCCCTGCGCCGATTCCCTCCGCCGTTTTCGAGCCATCGGTGTACCACCTTATGGTGCTTTCCCTCAACACCATCTCGAGGTTAGAGTCACTCCACTCGTCCTTGTTGCTGAGAGTAACCTTGAACATTTTCCGTAGGTTGACCTTTTTGGTAGCGCTATCCCTCGGGAGGAGGGCCACAGGTAGGCTGCCGCTAATCCTTTCCATCCTCTGGGATGAGACTACCTTGCCTTTACCCCACCCCTCTGCCGTTATTTGCAGAAGGGTGTGTTTGGCTACTTGATCGATAACCAAGTGAAGCGGTGTCACCTCCAAAAGAGCCTCCAATGCTGCCGTTGGACAGGTACGCATTGCGCCCGTCATGCAAACACAGGCCAGTCGCTGTAGCTTTAATAGCTTAGCCTTAACCGATGCCTGCGACGCAACCGAGGCCCAGGCTACCGCCCCATACGTGATTATCGGTCTCACTATCATGGTGTACAACCATCTGACTATCTTTGGCTTACAGCCCCAGGATCTACCCGCCAGTCGATTGCACACCATTAGAGCCTTTGTCGCCTTGACTAAGGTCAGGTTAACGTGCTGTTTCCACCTCAGGGTGGAGTCCAGCGTCAACCCTAAATATTTGACACTGTTGGTTATTTCTAACTCAGTGCCCCCCAGTGAGAGAGTCCTAAGGCCGGGTAGGGTCCTGCGTCTCGTAAACGGAATTACTGACGTCTTGGAGGGGTTGATGTTTAGGTTAACCTCCCTACACCACCTTTTCGCTAGATTGAGGCCTCTTTGGACCAAGTCGCAGAGAGTGTCTTCATATCTGCCTTTTGCTATGATTACAATGTCGACCGCGTACCCTTGGCAGCGGATCCCATTGTCAGTGAGAAGTGTCAGCAGGTCGTCCACGACAAGATTCCACAGTAGGGGTGATAGCACACCCCCCTGTGGGCAGCCCCTTGTTGTGGCTAGACGAATTCTGCTGTCACCTACCCAAGTTTCGGCAACCCTTGTGCGTAGTACGGCCTCTATCCATCTACGTACAGGTGCCGCCACATTCCTTTTCTCCAGTGCCCTGATTACACTCTTGTGGGATGTGTTGTCGAAGGCCCCTTCGATGTCCAGGAAAGCGCAAAGCGTCACCTCCCCATGCTCCAGTGAGCTCTCTATTTCAGAGGTCAGTTGGTACAGAGCAGTACTGGTAGATCTTCCCGCTCTGTAGGCGTGCTGAGCCGCATGCAGAGGTGAGCTTATCAGCGCCTTCGCCCTTATTTCCTGTTCCACGATCTTCTCCATGGTTTCTAGTAGGAAGGACGTTAGACTTATTGGCCTGAACGATTTCGCCAACGAGTAATCCCTCCTACCCACCTTGAGTATGAAGATCACCTTCGCTGTCCTCCATACCTCTGGGACATACGCCATGGCGAGGCTCTCTCTCAGCAGCCGGATCAGGTGAGGCAGCAGGAGCTGCTCCCCCTGTTGTAGCAGCGCCGGAAAGAGGTCATCCACTCCCGGAGACTTAAATCTTTCGAACGAGGCCATCGCCCACCGAATCGAGTCCGCCGTAAACAGCTGTTTGGCGATACTCCAATCCTCGCGGGATGACCTGTGCTCGATCACGGGTGGACACTGGTCCTCCCGAACTGCCTCCGGGAAGTACGCCCGCAGGAGCTCCATGGCCCTGTCCTCCATGCTGGTCGTGAAAGTCCCATCGTCGCGTTTGATGGCAATTTCAACATCTTTCGTGCCTCTGGCCAGAGCTTTGTGTAGCCGAGCCGCTTCTGGCGTGGTGGCGACATTCTCGCAGAAACTCCTGAAGCTGGCCTGCTTTGCAGACCTAATCTCCTTGTTGTACAAGGTAAGATGGCTCCGGTATTCCGCCCAGACCCCCGTACGTTTTGCTCTGTTGAACAGGCTGCGCACCTTTTTCCGGAGGTCCGCTAGTGCCTTAGTCCACCACGGACAGACCCGTCTGTCAGTGGGCGCTTTTAGGGGGCAGCTGCAATTATATGCGCAGATTACGGCCCCATTCAGGTCAGAGAGCCTATTCTCTATCCCATGGCCTGAAACGCTAGCGTCCGTCTGTCCCCTACTGCCTAACTCCCTGCCTAGTATTTCCCTAAAGGCTACCCAGTTCGTCTTCCGAGGGTTGCGTCTGGGGGGGAGTTGCCTAACCTCTACCCCTAGCTTGAACCTTATGATCCTGTGGTCTGACAATGAGGGCTCCGTCGAGACTCTCCATTGTGAGACCAGTCCACACGCAGGTTCGTTGCTCAGGGTGAGGTCCAGCACCTCCTTCCTGCTAATAGTTATGAACGTGGGCTCGCACCCTACGTTCTCTATACCTAGATTGCTACCTACAATATATTCTAGTAGAGACTCACCTCTTGCGTTGCAGTCGGTGCTGCCCCATTCCGTGTGGTGGGCGTTAGCGTCACATCCTATGATGAGGGGGAGCCTGTGCCTCCTACAGTGCTCCACCAGCCTTCCAATCGCCTCCGGGGGAGCTGTAGGCGCCTCCCCTGGGAAGTAAGCCGAGGCCAGGACGAAGGCCTTGCCCTCAAAGTCTCTGACCTGCACCGCCACCAGATCCTGCGTCAGGAACTCTGAAATACAGAAAAAATTAATATTGTTCCTGAGAACTATACATGCCCTAGGTCTCTCGGAGGAGAGATCCCAGATTACCTTGTTTGCTTCCGTCTTGAGGCCCTTGACCTCACCTCTGTACACCCAGGGCTCCTGGATCAGCAGTACGCCCAATTTCTCCACTGTGAACCTGCTTGCTATGACCGCCGAGGCTGCGGCCGCGTGATGCAGGTTCACTTGGGCAGTCTCCATGTTGACGGCCATTACAAAATAGGTTCGAGGAAGGGCAGATCCTCTTCCCCGCCGTCAACCTCACTACTGTCCATGGGCTCTGCCAGCCCGTCCAGGAGCTCTTGCGTTGAGGGTAGCTCCGCCGTTCGACCAGTTACAGGGGCGTCGGTAGTCGCTGTCGGCACTGCCTTCTCCGTCCTGCTTCCGCAGGACCGCTTTTCCACCGCGTCCACCTGCCTTCTGCCTGCCTCCGGGTCTGCATTAGGAACTGCCTGCTTGCAAGATTCCTTGCCATGGAGAGTCACAGACGTTGCGGCTCCCTTGCTCCCGGTGGTTGCCGGCTTATAAGGCCGCATGACCACCGTGCTAAACCTGTAGTACAGGCGGAAGCTCGCTGCCCGGACGTATTTGTACGATTCATCGTCGATGAATACGTGCAATCTCCATCCTCTCATGTCTCCTATCTCCTCAATCTTGCTGCTGGCAACACGCCAGGACGAGATGCTGTGTCCCCGGTTTTGGTTCTTTACCAGACCCAAGGCGAACTCATAGGGCTTGTCCCCGCACCGAGGGAGGAACATTGTCATGCTGTGCATGACTGGCAAGTCCTCCGCCCTCTTCGCGCAGAGTGTGGGGCCCTTCCAGCCTCCCAGCTTTGGAGCGTACTCCGTCAGCCAGTCCGCGGATTCCTCATCCATGCAGTCCACCTGCAGCATGCCTCCTCTAAATTCGACGCCCAGGAAGGACGCCGCGTAGTCCTCCCCCCTGAACACCTCCTCCATGATGAGGTCCTGGAGCGCGGTAAGTTCCTCCGGTTTTAGTGACTCCGCCGGATAGTTTCGAGGCAGTACAGCCATGCGGATGCCTTTCACAGCATCCGCATATTTGCGCCACCCCTCTTCCACCCGTTGGGGAGCCGGACCAGATGGTTGACTGCCAGCTACCTTTGTGTTGATGCCCCGCGGCCTTTTGGAGTTTGGGGGCTCCTGCGGCGTTATCTGGCCGCTTTTGCGTTTTGCAGCCTGGGCATACGTGTCCGCGGGCCCTGCCCTGCTATCGCTCCGCCCTGCATTCAGGGTGGTGCTGACCGGGCCACGGTTGCCAGTTACGCTGCCTTGCCCTTTTGCCGGGGACGCGTTGCTCCCTCTGTAGTTCCTTGCCAGATCCTCCGCCTCCGTAGCTTCCACAGCGGTAACAGGCGATTTTGCCAGGTGAGCGCCGCTGCAAGAGGGCACGTCGTCATCATCCTCCCTGTCGAACTCCTCAAACAGCGACCGCTCCTCTGGCGTGAGGATGGCCATATATCTGGATTTGGATTGGAGCTTTGCCCCTCGCACCTCTTTGCCTACCGCTGCCACAACGATGTCCCTATTCATGTCCGAGTCCATGTGCCGTTGTTGTTCCGTGCTATTCTGTTTCTGTTTTGTTGTAGTTATAGTTTGTTTGTTGTTACTCATTCTGGTTCGTACGACCCTTGGCTCTACTGGGAGAGTCGATGGGTCTATTATTTATATAGGGGAACAAGAAAGGTCCGCCACGCCAGAGCCCCTTGACGCGGTAAGGCCACCGTTACTCCCCAATTCGGCCCGGTGTTGGGGAGGCTCCGTTAGAATACAGCCGAATGTTCCTCCTGGCTGCAAATCGGCCAATGGGCACGGATCGCATAACACCCTGGATTAGGAGGTGGTAGTCCTTGGTAGCCGCACTCATGCGGCGCCCGACAACCCGTCTGGACGGTGCTGGATAGCACATCATCCACACCGGTTGGGGGATGCCGAAATGCTTTGCGACTAAGCCTCTGCACCGCGGCAAGGTGCCTACCATTAGCAGAGGAGCGTATGTGTTACTTGTAGTATTACAATAACTTTTTTTTATGCATGGCAAACAACACAGAACATATAAAACAAGGAAATTTTGTTTGATGACCGCTGTTGTTGCTGCATAAATTTCGATTATCCTATTGTTGCCCATGTGATACACGAATATTTTGGAATCAACTTGCGTGCAGCTTTCCATTCCTTGAGCCATGGCGTGTTGGTGGATGCTTCCAGCATGTTATCACCATGCCAGCCAGAGATTGACACAAATGCAAAATATTCAATCGACCATCTTCGCCAACTGTGGCTATCTCTCTTTCATATACCGATACGACCGTACAAGGCGTCGAATCTCCACTTGTGTTAAATTTGTGGAGGAGCTCACTTTGGGCGTTTTGTTGCAAAATATCGTCTTCAACATCTGTAAGAAAAAGAAAATATTTAAATAAATATGGAAATATCATTGTTTTCATTACTTACCATAACCTTCTTGATATTGGCTCACGTGCAAGTAAAATCACAACATACAGTAGAAATGTCATTTATGACATACAGTGATGCCATGCCGTCAGTTTTTAATTCGCCTTAAAAATTTTACAACAGTGAATCTAAACCTGTTGTCTCTCAAACTATGAGGCATAACTCATGCTTATGGTTTTTAAATTCAATTTTTTTTTTTTTGTTTGCAAATGCCATGTTTTGCTAGCAAATAGCAAAGTTGCAAACCTAAACTCTCCTTCTACAGCAGTACATGTATGCATTGCCCTTGAATTTACTGAGCAAGAAGCATTTTAGTGACAAGTAAGAATTGAAAATAATTATTAAACCAAATTGTATTTAACATTTCCTTTGGTGGCAGGTCACTTTGTCGAAAACATACGACAAATAAAACAATAACGATAACATAAATTTGATGCTGAAGGCAAAATGTTTTTATTATTTAATTATTATTATTTGCAACACTATGGTAAGGTAAGGCAGTTCACACCACATAAGGCCACCTTCCCACTATGCAATATATATAATATAATTTATGCACTTTTTCTCGCCACCCAATCAGCTTTAGATGATATTCGAAATCAAACAACACAAAATCGTCAACAGATTGATTTCAGGAAGATGACTCGCTACAGCACCCTGAAGAAGACTGCGGCGCTACACCCAAATCGCTACCCACTTTCTTGCACGCTATGCAAGGGAAAGCACCCATTACGGCTCTGCTCGACCTTCCGAGCCAAGAACCCGGAAGGGCGCTTACGGGAGGCACTCATAGGGAAATATTGTGTCAACTGCCTTGCGGTAAACCACAGTGCAGCGAAGTGCTCCAGCGACGCACGGTGCCGGTGCTGCAACGAGAAGCACCACACAATGCTGCACATCGGGAAAATGCCCGTCGTCACCCCAAAGTGCTTCAAAACCGTCCATGGAGTGAACAAATGGATTCCGACGACGCGCTATCAATTTATGCGTCAGACTCTGGAACAGAGACTAGGCCTCTCCAACCAGAACCGGAGGAGGGAGAATCATTTGAAACCGGAGCGGAAACACGGCCTTTCCGCCCATCACCGCGAGGGGAAACGGAAACTCGGACTTTCCGCCCCCTTCTGCAACACGAACGTCACTCGCACAAGCGCCGTCAGCACCGCCGCCAAGCGCACAACCCGACCAGACTGGAGACCAGGTCTCTCCAGCTGCACCGGGCTAGCTCCTTTAAAGCCGGGCTAACAGATCGAGCCAGCATAGTGGCTCCTTCCTTGCTGCCAACGACAGCCATTTCACCGACGGCAGTGGTGAAGATCGAGGCAAGAGGACGCCTGCATCTAGTCAGGGCTCTCATCGACGCCTGCGCACCTACGTCGCTAATTGCGCGCGACCTCGCGAGGGAGCTGCAACTAGTGCAGACTTATATCGGGGATCAACGCGGCTGCCTCTTGGTACTGCGAGGCAGACATGGGACGAATACCCGCATTTCCACGCATGTAAGGGTAATGCATGATTATATGCGCATCAGCCCGTCTACCACACTGGATTCCGACATCGCAGCCCCGTACACTCACATCAAACTGGCAGATCCCAATTTTACAAGTCGACGCCTATACGCTTGGTGCTCGGCGCCGATGTCTACTCCCGCATCATGACCCAACAAGTCATGCCACACATGTTTGGGCAGCTGCTCGCTCAGGGCCCCATATTCGGCTGGGTGCTTTCGGGTACGGCCCGGTACTAAGTTAAGTTATATACATCGCTAGTTGATTTCTTATTTGAAAAATAATAATAACAAATACATGAATTTATACGATATGATTTTTTTTTTATTTTATCTATACTTTGTGTGTGTCAAACTTTGTGGTTTCATTTATTAACACACTACTTTTTCCTGTTTCATATTCTCAACCATCGACGCATTGTCCGCGAGTGACTCGTCGAACGTTCGAGAATATTCACCACATTATATTACATATGCGTCACAAATTTTAAGCTTCTGTGATCAGAAATACCCAAGTTATATTGAAAATTCATCATCATCAGAACTCATGTAAAAATAACAGAATATTTATTTTTTTATCACGAAGTCAGCCTTGATTTATTGTTTCTGTTTATTTTTTATTGGTTATGTTCAGTGTCCAATTGGAGGATGGAGTCATGTCCGGCATCCGTCTGAATATGGTATCCACGAAAAACGAATATGGCTGTGTAAACTGTCATTGAGCAACACTAAAAGCTTCGTCAGGATCGGGAAGGACCTCTCCGAGCCGTTCGGTACCAAACGAGGTTTCAGACAAGGCGGCTCCCTATCGTGCGACTTTTTGAATCTGCTGCTGGAGAAAATAATTCGAGCTGCAGAACTTAATCGAGCAGGTACAATCTTTCGTAAGAGTGTACAGCTGCTGGCGTATGCCGATGATATGATATCATCGGCCCCAACACCCACGTCGGCAGTTCTGCTTTCTCCAGACTGGACAAGGAAACAAAGCAAATGGGTCTGAAGGTGGTCGTTCCGCCACTTCAATACAAGTATATCCATCATCGTCTTTTTGGTTTCGACGTCTCTCTAAACTGTCTCGTGATGTGGATGGCGTGGCGTTGATTGTATTTCGTCAGATAAATCATCTGACTCCAACTATAGTGGTGTAGGGGTCAGGTTCGACGGGCTGTCCAGTAACAACAAATGTACATATGGGAAACAAATGGTACTATTTTTTTACAGATTATTATGCATAAATGTATATACTTATATTTATTAAATTTGATGTGGTGTTCGCTTCAAAACGCAAAGTGGGCTCAAGCTTTGATTTGCGCTTTGATGCATTATAGAGCGGTCTCATGGTCAGCGCTCTTCCTGCAGCTAGTCTATTTTTTGAAAAGGCGTCCCTCCTCTTGACTCAACTTCGTGGATGAGCCGCTCCATTTCCTCCGCTATCGACCTTTCTTTTATTTTGCGCACCCTCCTTCTTGGTGTTTGGCATTGTAGACATAAAATTCAATTCTTCCTTCATATCTGAAACTGAAAATTTTTGGAAAAATAAATAAATTATATTCAGAAAATATAACAAAAACCTTACGCTGAAATTGTTAAAATGTTTTTCCTTTTCCTTTTTGTTTTTTTTTTTGTATTTAACAGCTGTTAGCGCGGCAAATTAAAACAAGTTGCCAACATGTTGGTAAATCAAATTTGGATGTCAAATGTAGCTACATAGTGAAATTCGATTGTTTTCATTTGCCTGTCATTTAATGTGACCGTGCGGTGGCAAATACGCCGGCAAACGTAAATGACACCTGTCATATGGTTTTTATTAGTTTGCCAACATTTGACATTAAATATGATGTAGGGAAAACAAAGCATAAAACAGCTTAATATACACAATAGTAATAAAATATAATACCCAACGATTACCCTCCTCCCGCCCAACCGACGCAAGGGGCGCAATCCGCGAACGAGCGGAATTAACCGAGTCATAAAACGCAAGAGAGTTCTAAGCGTTGCGATCTTAATCTGCTCAGCTACAGAAATAAAAACTTCAAAAGCCAAAATTAAGAATTAAATTAAAGTTTATAATTTTTAAATGTTACTTGTTAAGAGTAGATAAAATAATTTTTTTAATGGTAAAGAGTGAGTCTGTTAGATCAAATGTGTTGGAATGAGAACTGAAATACGGCGAATAATTCGTTTAACTCAAAATTTGTTCGAGAAAATTTTAAAAGTCAGGGTCTAAACTGCCGGATAGAGCGAGCGGGAACGTTAAAATTAATATCAGATAAGAGAGATGAGCTAAAGACTGACCCATTAATGAGTTTTACAAGAAATATTATACCAAGCATCTCCCTACGACTAGCGAGTGTCGGGAGATTTAAAAGTTTTAAGCGGTTAGTGTAAGGCGGAAGATTTAAACTGGAGTCCCAATGCAAATGATTTAAGGCAAAAAGTAAAAATTGTTTTTGAACGGACTCTAACTTATCTGAATGGACTTGGTGACTAGGGTTCCAGGGTAAAAAGAATTTTTGTGGTAAGCGGATCACCAAATTCTTTAGACCAACGTTTAACAAAACTAAGAGCGCCTTTAGCTTTAAAAACCGTGGAAGATGCGTGAAGATTAAAATTGAGTTTGGGTCTATAGTTACTCCCAGATCAACAAAACTGCATACTTGTTCCAACCTAAAGTTTTGTATTGCGTATGAAGTAGGGTCTCCAGATCTACGTGAAAAGCACATCGTTTTATATTTTTTAAGGTTCAATGGCATGTCATTTCTATCACACCAAGAAATAGGTTGTTTAAGTTTGTTTGTAACTGACATCTTTCGCTGTTTGAAGTATACGTTTTAAAAAGTTTTACATCGTCAGCATATAATAAAACTTTTGAAAACTTAACAACAGATGATATGTCATCAATAAATAACAATAACATGGAACGCCTGAAGGAACATTGATTATGTCAGAAAAATTATCGTTAAATATGACTTGTTGAATTCTATTACTAAGATGAGAAGCAACCCATTTTAGAAATATTGGTTGAAAACCAAGAAGATCAAGTCTATTCAAAAGAATTGAATGGTTTACTTTATCAAAAGCTTTACTAAAATCTGTGTATATAACATCAGTATTCTTATTCTCCCTAAAGCCCGTTGATGCATGTGATACAAATTCAAGCAAATTAGTTATTGTAGGTTTCCCTTCACGAAAACCGTGCTGAGAACAAGAAATTAGCGGAGAGATCCGGAAGGTTATGTCGTCTGTTATAATTGCTTCAAAAAGTTTAGCTATTGCAGACAACTCTGCTATTCACTTATAGTTTTCAATAGATGTCCTAAATCCACTCTTATGCAAAGGAATTATAAATGACTTTTTCCATAAGGATGGAAATAAGCCTTGCATAAGAGATGAATTTAATAGTTTTGTTAGGGGTTGGAATATATACTTGGCACATTTCTTAAGAAAGCATGAGGGAATCATATCTGAGCCATAATTGTATGATTGTTCTAACATATTTAACTGATATAAGACGTCTGCTTCGAAAATGGTAGGTGCATTAATGACAGAAATCGGACATAACTTTTTTGGAGATTAATTGGACTTAAAGAATTCAGCGAACATATTAGAAATGGTGTGATTGTCACTAGACATACTAGACTTATATTTCATAGCGGACGGAAAATTAGAAATTCTTCTTCTAAACCAGTTTTTTTAAAAAAGTTTAAAAGCACGAGATTTTCTATTCTTTAATTAACATAATTCTTTCGAAAACCATAAATTAGAACTTATTTTTTGAGTAACAACACACTTCGGAACATACATATTTTTCGAATAAGTTTAAAATAGTTGCATTAAAGTGGAAAGCACTAAATTCAATATTGCCACTGTCGTCTGACCAAGTTACTTTAGAAAGTTCGTTATTAATCTTCTTAAAATTAGCTTTAGAAAAGTTGAACCGGAAACAAAGGTCTTGTGTATTATTATTAGCAAAGTTAGCTATGATTTCGATGTTAATTTTCAAAGCAGGATGATACGGGTCCTCTGGCCGAACCAAAGGATCACATCGGACCACGGAGAACATTGAAGTGATATCAACATAAACTAGATCTAAGATCTTAGCAAACTCGTTTGAAATTAAATTAATTTTGTTAAGACCCATCTCCGACATTTCATCTAAGAACTTTAACGAGTTAAGTTTAAGTAACATAAGCGAGTACTGATAGGAATTGCATAATCAACAATAGAGTTCCATGATACGCACGGTAAATTGAAATCTCCCAAAACAATCATGGAATCAGTATTATTAGCCATCGAGAAAACATTATTTATTAATGAAGCATGCTGCATATAGTATACAGATATGTCCGAGTGAGGCGGTATATAAGATAAATTTAAGTAGATATGGCCACTATTAGCGCAAATACGAATGCACTTAAATTCTATGAAGTCTGCATGTGGAACATCGACTTCTTCAGATGGAATTGATGAATGAACAGCAAACAAGACACTACCTCCTTTTCTGTTCCATGATGCAATGATATATGTTGTATTTACGGATGTCTGTATCTACGGTTTTTAATTTCGACGAGATGTAACTTTTTATATCGTTGACTGTGGTATCCGCAGCAAGTCTAGAGATAAAAATTGCCTTTTCCCGTGGTATTACAACTAAGTTTTTATTAGCTGACTTAGAGGTATTTGGAGGCGCATCTTGCGAAGTTTTCCACTTACCGTGTTCAGAAACAGATTTTTCTGTGTCTTGAGCAGACGGAACCTTCTCTCCTTGAGGACAAAGGGATGTAAGATTAATGAGGTCAATAGTAGGTAGAGGCATTCTCTTTAAGGAAGATACAGTGGTATCTTCATCAGACGGACGTTTACTTTTAGATAAAGGTTTTAGATTCTCTTCCCGCACATTTAGGCATTGAAATGATTGAAACAGCGTTTCATAATGCCTAAATTTTTCAGTAAAGGTTTCAAGCTCTTGACCAATCTCCTTGAAACCATTGCGCGCCTGCTCAAAAACTTTAAACAATTCTATTTCTGTTGGACTGCATTTTAAGCAAGACCAGCGCAAGCCCTTACTGTCAAGAATAGAATCCAATATCCTTGTCAGTCCGGCACTTTTAAGATGGGCAAGCCCATCACAAAAGCCAGCAAGAAACAAAGCGTTCCGACTAGCCTTTGAGAGAGCCGTTCGGAAAGTTACAAGTCATAATAAACAAAAAACCATCTTATATATAAAAATGAATCGCAAAATGTGTTGGTAAGCGCATAACTCAAAAATGCCTGAACCAATTTTGCTAATTCTTTTTTTAAAATATTCGTTGAGGCTCAAGGATGGTTTTTACAGCAAGAAAAATTCGAATAATAGCCGGAAAACTCCTAAAACGGTCCATTTCCTTTTCCCATACAAACGAATTAATATTTGTTTATTAGTAACGCTAAAGGAACGACTGAACCAATCTTGATTAAATTTTCAGAGAATGTTCCCTATGGATCGAGGAAGGTTTGGAAATAAAAAACCTCTACGCTTCTCATGAGGAAAAGTCGGAAAATTGGACAATTCCAAAAAGTTAATTTTTTCCATATAATTTTTTTTTTTAATTTTTTTGTTTTGTTTTTCAATTATTCAAATCTTTCAAATTTGTCGTTTGGTGCAAAAACTTTTGAAAACTATTCAGTGAAAATGTTATGTGTGTTGCACACAAAGTGATCAATTGCAGATTGAAATTTGTTACGATGCCACGAAAAGGTCGCGCTAATATGTATTAACATACATTAGCAGCCCAAGGCACATGACCGAGTACTCCCAGGATACGATGACATACGTGCGGTATTATTAATCGCGGTCTATCAGAAAGCGATCGTCACGATGTCACAACAAGACTTTTCAAGCAACAGCTTCGATGGACTGATGGATGGTCTGACTATAAATGCACTCAACAGTATCCACGTGCTTTTCTTTCGGAAACACAAACTAGAAATAATGGATATCCACTCTATCGGCGTCGCACACCAGACGACAAATGCAAAGCATTCAGCATTCAATTTAGAATAGTGAATATCGAAGTTGACAACACATGGATCGTACTATGTATATTCAACATTATAATCTAATTCACCAACCAGTAGATTGACATCCAGGTGTGTTCTCAACTGAATTAGGATGAGTTTACACAATCCACCCTAAAAACAACGATTGTTTCTATCTTCGGTTTCTATTGATTAAAGTAAGTTACGGTGTGTACAAGTTTTGGAGAAGTAAGGCAGCAATTACAATTGCTGGAACATGTTAATCACTGGAATGAAAATGAAGTTCGCACAATTTTCGCGAATCATAATCATTTCGACATATCAGCCTTCAAATCCGCGTCAATTATGGGATACGAACAAAAATGACATTGCCGAAGACATTTTACATCGTCTTCACAAAAAATTGGAAATGGGTCAGTCCCGGTTGATACTTCCGGTGTTTCAAAATCAATTCCATCCGCCGTTTATCAATGCACGTAAGATGAACTCATCATGAATGTTCGCCAAATTATCGTAGCCAAATTATCGTAACTACGATTCCTTAAGTGCACGCGCAATGTTAGCTACCAAAAACGCCAATGTTGTTGACTTAAACTGGAAGATTCAAAGTTAAATTCCAGGAGACTTGCACTCATACAAATCGATCGATCGTCTTAACAATAAAGACGATGCCGTGAATTATGCAGAGGTATTTCTAAACTCTTTGGGCAGGCTTGGTATGCCACCACATCATTTGCGTCACAAGGTTAGATTTTTCGTTATTATATTTCGCAATCTTCATACGCTGAACCCTGTGTAATGGAATGGTAATGCTTGATTCTACGAACTCCTTTGAGTTCTAACGATTTGCCAATTCAGTTCAAACGTATTCCGTTTCCAGTGAAAATTGCACTTCAGATGACAATCAACAGGACACAAGAATAGTCGCAAAGTGTGGAGCATAAATTTGGAAATGCTATGTTTTTCACACGGCCAGATGTACGTGGCAAGCTCACGAGTTGGAAAATCATATTTTCTGTACGTCGAAAAAAAATGAAATGATAAATTTAACTTTCTTTTCATTTCAAAACACATAATTTCACGCAGGACAACGGCTGCGGGGTCAGCTAGTATTAAATAAAAATATAAAAAATTTTAAATAAAAAGAGTAAAAAGAGCAATGACAAAAATATTTATAACAAATGAATGCAATAGAAATAGTTGGTTATCAAAGATAACAACCAATGTAGCGAGCAGTTTGAGATGCACTGCAACACACGAAAAGTAAGAAACTCGCGAACAGCTGTGGACAAAGATGGAAATGAATAAAACAAGAAAGAAATTTAAATAGACAATATAAATTAACACTAACAATTGCACTTTTTAAAATGTAGCACAACAACAAATTGAAAATGACTCGGCGGAATAAATTACATTTAGCCAACACACAATTAAAGTAAATTACAATTACTTTAATTGAACAATATAACAGTGATACCTATCTTAACGGATCACTCAATTCCGATAATTTCCACAAAGTTTTAAATAATTTAAAAATCAAACTAATTTCTAAGTTTCTAACAGCACGAAAGCACAGCTGTACACGAGAAACGTTTCCAGATATTATCACAATTATTTATTAATTTATATGTGTGTGTATGTAGGTGCTTGTAAGGTTGGTTACAATTGTAATAGGTATACATTTGAAACTCATTAGCACATGTATCATGATCATACGTAGGGTTACCATACCGGTCTCAGTCAAAATCAGCCCCGTCGCACCTGCTCGAGCTTTGGAACGCAACCATGAATGATATGATTGATGTAAATGCGTGAGGCGCAAACTCAAAACGCCCAAGTAGACTAAAACGCTGCGATGCTATCTTTTTCACGCCCTCACTCAAAAACTAAAATAAAAAAAACTACGATTCAGGAGGAAACCAGGGAATCAGTGTATTTTTCACGAAAATCAGGGAATCAGTGCCTAAGGTCAAAATCAGGGAATTCCCTGACAAATCAGGAAATGCGGTAACCCTAATCATATATATTTATGAACGCTTTCTCGAATTTAAATCATATTATCACTTATCAGTAATAACATGCGCGAGTTAAGTTATTTAGTTGGTCGATAACCGCAGGTACGCCGTAATTAACAGTAACGTTGTAATAAAACCTGAAAATAAATAATAATTACATTGAATTTGTAATATCTAAAGGAAACAGAAAGATTAATTGTAAAAAATGATAATAATATCTGAAAGAAAAGATTAATATTATCTGAAAAAATAAAATATATTAAATACAAATAGAATTTACTCTGCAAGCAAGGATTCATTGAATATAGTGATAAAATCTGAAAAGAAAGAATAATTAAATAAAAATAATAACAACATCTGAAAGAAGAGATAGATATTATTTGATCATTTAAAATATAAAATAAACATTAGTTTTCACATATTATTTTGGAATGCGCAGGCCGCCTTAAACGCATAAAATACATATGTATGTATGTACATATGTATGTATATATTTTTGCGTATTATCTTGGACTGCGCAGTCCAATTTTAAAGTACACACACTTTTTTCACTTACTTACTTAACAATTGATATTTGCCACTTCTGATGATATAGCTGCTGCTACTGCCAATTCAGTTCTGATTTCCAATGCTATAAAAATAAATGGAGTAATTATTTTCAAAATATTGTTAAAAAATCACATAAAATTCATTTACTTACCTTCTTGTTGTACGAGCCTCCTTTACGATGGTACGATCACGAACGACATGCGTCTTTCAATCGTTTTTTTATTACCCTTTTTGGGATTTTCTATTGTCACTATTGACAATTATGGTTTCTCCTTCGCACTCATTCAAATAAATCAAGAAATGAAACAAACTTTTTTTCATCGCATTTAGGTAAACAAAAAATACCTAACCCGAAAATGTGCGTTGGTGTTAGTGTATAGAGAAAAAATGTGTAGTTGTATTAGAATATTTGTCACAAACGGGTAGCCGTGGTTGGCAGAGTAATAGCCCACATTAAGAATATAATTCAAGCAAATTTTTACTATAATGGAAATTAATTCATACAATGAAGTGTTAAATTATTCAAACTAGTTGTTCGCCGTGACGCCAATCTACACATTCCGTTAGTTTTTTCTTTCAAAAGATTTATATAAGGATGTATGAGGAATGTAGTTGTCATTCACATACCTAAGTATGTGTACATAACTCTAATTGGGTGATATTGTAATAAGTGGGTGCATGCAAATAAACTACGTTTAAAATGGAATTGGGTGGGGTATGAAATATCCCTAATAGTAGCCATAAACGACACACGTGTGCGTTCGATCTGTATGACATCGTGTTGCTATACACGACGTACAAATCCATTTTGCGTTCGTTCTTAAAACAGTGAAAATCTGCGACAAGCAAGCGGAAAATGGTTCGTCCGCGATCTTTCCTATTCGGCGACACGAGAAAAATTAGATTTTGCGCCATATGGCCACTTTAAAAAAATATTATTAAAGTTCGTATAGAATATTCAATATATTTATGGTGCGCTAACAGCGTCGCATATAATTATAGTACATTTGAGCTGGTATTGTCACCAGCGAAGCGAATGAAATTCTAGGCGAATTTTGCTATTACGAATTGCGAGTAGCGAGCGGATAGTCGCCACGAAATGTCAAAAGAACTAGCAAAAATGAATATTTGGTATTGCCACTTGCGAATTTATAAAATTCGTTTCGCCTCAACTGTCAAAATTTGGCAAAAGTTTATTCGATTCGAGAGTGTAATTAAAAATAGAGAAAACCTTAGTGAAATTTTTAAAATTTATTTATTGTATTCAATTCATTACAAATTTAATTATTTTTAGAATAAAAAGAACTACTCAGAAGCAATTTGAGGTAATGCTGAAGTTACTCGAAAGAAATTCTGAGTTAGCCAGAGGAATGGCGCGGTTTGGCTCCACAAAAAAAATAGGATGGAGTTGTGGGAAGGTATTGGGGCTGAGTTAAACAATATCTGCCCTTCAATACGTAGTGGCAGCGAATGGAATAAGGTAAGAATAAACAATTTTGATTGCATATATGTACATATATATCTGTATTAATTTGTGTATTTCTTAGGTTCGTTAGCATTACGTCTAGGCAGGCACATACAAACAGAGTGGAGGAGCGTGAAAATTTGCGTATGACGGCTTTGAAGAAGCAAGCAGAAACGCAAGAAAGCCTTGTCGGTATTATGCAAAATATTAATTCTGTGTGCAATGAAATTTCAAGACGTAACAGAAAAATTTACGAATTAAAAAAAAGAAAAATTGGTGCTATATAAAATCAAAGAAGAAATAAAGAAGGAAGAAAATAATGAAAAATGTAGGCGACGTAAAGAAAAAATTGAAATTAAACTAAAAGAATTGGAACTAAAACACGTAAATACTTAAAATAAAAAAAAAAAAAACGTATTTCCTGCAAATTAAAATTAATTTCAGTTTTTTTATTGTATGTTACATATAAGTTAACACACCATAGTAGCCAACAACAAAGGAACAAGAGTAACAACACGCTTCCGGACAACATTTCAATTCCACCGAAATCGCTGACGATGCGTCTGGGGCTGAGCGTGCGAAAATTATTTTTCCAACGATATTGCTGACGAAGCGCTCAACGAGTTGCGCGTGACAACAACAAACACCTATCGCTGCTACTGCGCTGGCAAGTCACGTGGCAGAGCGTGTGTTATTCAGACAGGTATTTAGGCGTAGTCGCCGCTACAATAACTTTAAGACGGTTCAGTTGTATTTACTCGCTCAACCTTTACGGCTGCCCTTGCTCCAAGCAAGGGAAATAAAGAAAATCATAAATTAAACAACCGGTCTTGTAATTGGCGCCCAACGTGGGCCACAACAAAATCCTTGTAAAGGATAATTTCGTGGCCACGGTGCTCGGACGCACGCCAAGCCGAGGCGTAGCCATCGAGGGACTAAACTAACAACCATCGAGGGACTAAACTAACAGCCATCGAGGGACTAAACTAACAACCATCGAGGGACTAAACTAACAACCATCGAGGGACTAAAACTATTACTATTACTACAATATGAAAGAATCTATGTAAGTAGAGTGCTCGAGATATTGACATATTCATTGAAATTGAAGCATCAGCTTAAAAAATATTAATATAAATATTAATTTAAGTAAAAATTGTTTTAATTTGAAAATAAAAAATTTTAAAGTGAATAAAGAATAAAAGGAATATCAAGGAACATGGACGAAAATATTCTTCGCGCCGTGCTGGGTGCCGCTGTGCGGACAGCAACGGAGCAGACGAGACGAGACTTCCAAACGACTATTGACGAACTTACCGCTAGGATAACACTAATCGAAAGACCAGTTCAGGTAGAGGAGTATAGGGAGATTGCAATTGACCCCACTGTTAGGTGCGATGAGTCGCTGGATGTTGTAAAGTCGTTGCCAGAGTTCAATGGTGACCATTCACGATACGTGTCGTGGCGCCAGGCGGCTCATACCGCGTATAAAATTTTTGAAAACGCGCAGGGCAGCTCGAAACATTACCAGGCTGTGGCTATTATTAGGAACAAAGTAGTTGGATCTGCGGATGCGACACTATCGTCGTTTAATACAATTCTCAATTTCAAAGCCATAATAGCAAGGCTCGATTTTACCTACTCGGACAAAAAACCCGTCTACATATTGGAACAAGAAATGTCCACCCTCCGGCAGGGAAGACTATCTATTACAGCATTTTACGATGAGGTGGGAAAGAAACTAACGGCTATTATCAACAAAAATTTGATGACCTACGAAAACAAGAAGGACGTCTTGGAATCACTTAATACCAAGTATCGTCAGGACGCATTAAGGGTGTTCATATCGGGTCTTAACCACCCGCTGTGCGATATTCTATTTTCTTCAAGGCCAGCTGACATGGCATCGGCCTTGGCACTCGCACAAGAACTGGAATCCAACCAGACACGCTCTTTATTTGCTCAGAGGTTTTCAGACACTAAATTCCCAGCCAATGGCATGCAATCATGCAATTTACCGCCAGTACAAACACATCATTCACCCCCTGAATTTGACCATTTACGAGAACATAGCCGAAGAAACGCATAATCTTCTTGAGAACTTCCCGCAGTCTCACATTAGGAAAACCGTTCAACTGGACATAGACCGCATATTACGATTAATAGATTCATTAAGAATTCATCACCGACAATCCCGTAGCATAAACTTTCTTGGCACCGCTCTCAAATACGTAGCTGGAACTCCCGATTTCGATGACTTTAACCAACTTCAAACACGGGCAGAATCCCTGATTGAAGCAAACGAACAACAGATTTACATTAATAGCCAGCTCCAAGTTAAAATTAACCAGTTAACCGACACCGTAAACAAATTGATTAGCTCGACCAAACAGCATGAGATTGACACTGGACACCTTTTTGACTTGATATCAGCAAGAAACAGAGCGTTAATAGACGAAATATAATCAGCTCTTTATTCCGTAACTTTGGGTAAGATACAATTAATTAACCCAATATTGTTAAATAGTGATGAGGTTAAAAATTTACTAACTAACGAGCACTCTACAGGTATTACAATAAGCGATTTACTAACAGTCTCAAAATTAAAAATTTTGCAAAATTATAATAACATATATTTCGTAATTAAATACCCAGTTGTAGAACAAAATTGTAAGAAAATTAGGATTAAACCAGTTGTAAAAAATTTTAAGTCAATTATGATAGAGACCAGTGTAGTATCTAAATGCATCAATACATATCAACAACTAGCGAATTGTAAAAATTCTGTATCAACAATATTTTGTCAAATGTCAAACATGAATAGCTCTTGCGTGTTGAATTTGTTAAGCCAGCGCCTAGCGTCCTGCCAGACTATTACAGCTGATCATATCGAAGCGGTGGAAGAAATTGACGACGGTTTAATTATTATAAATGATAAATTGGTTGAAGTTCGCGAGGGAAACTCCCCGCCAGTAATTTTGAATGGGACATTCATGATAAAGTTCACAGAGAATGCTACCATCAATGGCACTACGTACACCAACTGGAGGAAGATTGTGCGCGCGCATCCCGAGGCCGCACCCGCACAATTTGTGAACCTGACAAATCATACCACACTCTTGTCACTTCCTTACCTGCACAACATTAACCAAAAAAATCTGCGACACATTGCATCATTGAGGGGGCTTGTCGAAGCACAGTCGTCTCAGTGGCTTATAGCCTACACCTTAACAATAGTATTTTTTATTGTTTGCATATCAGCCTACATAATCTACAAAGTACGGAAGCGCAGTGCTAATATTGCAATATTGAGCAGCGTTCTTAAGGGATCCGTGGACGTTCCCTCTTCTAGCGGGGGAGTAGTTAACACACCATAGTAGCCAACAACAAAGGAACAAGAGTAACAACACGCTTCCGGACAACATTTCAATTCCACCGAAATCGCTGACGATGCGTCTGGGGCTGAGCGTGCGAAAATTATTTTTCCAACGATATTGCTGACGAAGCGCTCAACGAGTTGCGCGTGACAACAACAAACACCTATCGCTGCTACTGCGCTGGCAAGTCACGTGGCAGAGCGTGTGTTATTCAGACAGGTATTTAGGCGTAGTCGCCGCTACAATAACTTTAAGACGGTTCAGTTGTATTTACTCGCTCAACCTTTACGGCTGCCCTTGCTCCAAGCAAGGGAAATAAAGAAAATCATAAATTAAACAACCTGTCTTGTAATTTATACATATATTTTAGGGATGCAGCTACACTATGACAATGCATTCGAAATTTGTCTTCGGCGAAGATCTGCTGCTGTTCCACAGAAGTTTCCTTCAACTGGTTCCAGTGGTACTACTACATCAACAAAAGTTTCTTGTTCAGGATAATTTACATTATATTGTTTGCAAATATTGTGTAAAGCACAGCAAACATTTACAATCACAGTTGCTTTACTAGGAGGATATCGTAGTTGATAATTCGGGTGGTGGAGCACGGTGCTAGCTCGTTCCGTAGATGGGGTTGGCCGTGAAGAAACGGTCGAAAGGTTTCATATAATAAATATAATTTGAATATAACAAATTGGAAACACACTTACCACGTCTGTATCGCAGGGCTGTCGCAGAAGAAGAGAGCGCGCAACTTTTTTAGTTAGTGCTTAGTTGCGCGCAAATTTAAACTTCGAAAAAGCTTCGAAGAAGAGATTTCTCTGCCGACACAGACGTGGCAAAAGAAATTGGGCGAGGGCGGTGTCAATATTCTCCACGCCTTGCAGCATTACTGCAAATGCAGTTTACAATAAATTACTTAAAACTAACTTAACTAACAGGCTCCTGCATTTCCTCTTCTACGTCTTCTTTCCAGATGGGGTGGCCGACGACACGAATCGAGTCTGGTTCGGTCCGGGAAACACCGCTGAGATAAATCGAGTTTCAGTCGGTTATTGTCATGCCGCCAATTTGCATCGAAGTCGCCACCTTCCGAGGTCGGCGGGACCGCTCGAGTCTAACTCGATCCTGTGTAGGCGGTAAATATGATAGGCGTTGGCATCCAGTGCACTTTATTGTGCCTATACTACACGAAACCGGATATTATATATCCCAGTGTCATATTTTGGGCGATGAGTTGTCCCACTGCCGCTGGTTGTAACCCTGGCAACATGAGCCGGGAGAAGGCGTCCGCTCTCAAAATTATCTCGACTAGCGCTGGCTTGTAGAACTCGTTGTTGTCGGGCTAATCATGGCACGCACTGTTATGAATCTGGTTGCAGTTTGAACTCTTATAAAAGCGGTTGGTGACAGCGCAATTTTTTGCTGCCAAGGTAGTGTTGCAAGCCTGTCCTTAATGATACGGCGTGCATCTGCTTGACAACGAACATCTCGTTCACGCCTTCGCTTCGGATGGGGTGGCCGGCGGAACGAATGGCGTTCCGCTCGGTCCGGGCAATGTCGCTGAGACGATTCGAGTCTCAGTCGATCGTCGCCATGCCGCCAATCCGAAAGGAAGTTACCAGCACGCCGAAGTCGGCGAGACAACTCGAGTCTGGCTCGATCTTGGACGTGTTGTATGCGGGGGAGGCCTCGTTGGTCAGAGACTGCAGGTGTTTGTGATTGATGAGTACCTGTATAAGTTCGCGGTAAATGTTCAGCAGATCGGCTTTTCCGAAAACGTGCACCAATTTTCACGGGAAATGTTTTAAAAAATTCGTTTTTAATTCCGATTCAGGAATATGTATGGCGCGTTATCTAACTTTATGTTTTTTTGCAATAAAAACAATAAAAGATATTACGATTTTGCACAATATTTACGCTTAAATGGCATCACTGTTCGAAATTCAATTGAGAACTAGTGATACAAACAGTGATCGGGTTCGAAATATCGATACTCTCGATATTCGAGACTAAACGAGAATTGACAAAAATGAGAGATATATAATAGAAATAAAATATGAAATATCGATATTCTCAATATTCGAGTCTGAAAGAAAATTGGTAAAAATGAGAAATACATAATAGAAAAATACTAATAATTGGAAAAATAACAATAAATTAAAATATCGATATTCTCAATATACGAGTCATGTATTTCTCATTTTTGCCAATTCTCGATCAGTCTCGAATATTGAGAGTATCGATAATTCGAAAACGATCAGTCCATTCGAATTTACAACAGCTGTGCCATAATTTCGAACATAACCTTGCCATTTTCGTTGAAGTGAAGTGATTGTAAAGTTTTTCATATTTTTATAAAAATACCAAAAAAAACGAATTTCTCTTATTGATTAACTAAACAACATCAATAATTACGCGTATATAACTTATAGAAAGTATAATTTTAACATCTAAAGACATGTAAAGTGCAAAAGTAAATTTTTGATTTCGGGAAATACGATGTTTTTCCATTAAAACAATGAAAATATTGTTTTTAAAAGCGCGCGCCTAACATATTCATAAAGTAGAACTAAAAACGAGTATTTTAAGACATTTCCCGTGAAAATTGGTGCACGTTTTCGGAAAAGCCGCTCTGCTGAACATTTACCAAGTTCGCCCTTGACATCGAGTCGTATCTCTTCGGTCACACGTTTGATCTCCTCGTAGAGTGAGAGCAAGAAGAACTTATCGGGATCACGATTCTTTCGCCTTTTTGCCTTTGCGGATTTTCGTTGCACTGCGGCTGCGGTATGTTGTTGACGGCGCAACAGATGCGAGTGGAGGCCGCTGTAGAATGCCTGCAGGTGTGGCATCGAATTCTGTTGTTGTGACGAGCTACTGACAGATACGTGGTCACCGTTGTGCGGTTGAATCCGAACCCCGGGTGCAATGTTGTTGCTGTTGTATAAATTTAAAATTAGTATTATTTTTGCTACAAGAATGATTTTGTGTTTGTTGTTTAGTTATTGCTGAAGTTTGTCCGTCGCCTTTGCTATTTACCTCCGTTTCTTTGGAGGGAACGGAACCTGTTAAAATCCAACCGAACGTTGTGCAGCAAGGGATCCGAAAATTTTCGATTTTACCCCATTTAGCATAATTTTTGGGCAAGGATCTACTACAATCAACAAGTCAACCTTTTGACTCGTATAGAAATTATTATCCGCTAAGGGAATATTGGGTAACCTTTTGACAATTGAAGGGTTAATTGATCTAGACGGAAGCAGTCTAGTCAACTTTGGCAGTACCAACTCTTCCGCTTCTAGTCTTAAACTTTTGTTACAGGGCGAGCCAATTGTGATCGAGCATACCGATTGAACTCGTCCTGATAC
The DNA here is from genome assembly GCA_027475135.1 of Bactrocera correcta. Lineage (NCBI taxonomy): Eukaryota > Metazoa > Arthropoda > Insecta > Diptera > Tephritidae > Bactrocera > Bactrocera correcta. The sequence continues at coordinate 96,760 of JAPZAG010000213.1, forward strand.
GGTATTATTCAATCCTGAAACTCGTGCGCTGACCTTTTTGCTTGCCAGATGTAAGCGTTTTTGCAGACTATAGCTTACGAAAGTGGCTTCAGATCCCTAATCAATCAGGGCTCTGACAGTGAAGGTGCTCTCGTTGTGACATGTGGTCACCATGGCTGTACCTAAGAGCATGCTTCGGCTGGTAGGCACATTTGAAACATTGGCCTTAATAGAGGTCACATGAGGCTTAGTAGAAATCTCAGTAGTGTCTGTGCTGTCACATATCTGATCTATTCCCTCACTCTTATCCCGGTGAATCATGGAGTGATGTCTGTGTTTTCATTTATTACAATTAAACATGCTTTTACAATTTTTCAATTCATGTGAGTCCGCTAAACAATTTAGGCAGACGTGGAGATTTCTGACAGCATTTAACCGTGCATTAGACTGCATCTCAATGAATCTTTGACAAGTTTTCAAAATGTGCGATTGAGATGAGCACAGTTTACATTTAATATTGTTTGTCTTGGCATTATGGGAATTGATGGGTTTGGATCCAATCCTTGACTGCAAGGTTGGTATCCGACCTTCACCATTGGCTAAA
>JAPZAG010002076.1:0-21855 GCA_027475135.1 Bactrocera correcta
TCCACAGTTTTTTGCGATTTTCCGCCGAAAGTGTTGAGCGTTTTCAAAGGATTTAATAAAAAATTGCTTTCGATTTGTTGTGTTTTTTACTCTTTGACTTTTTAAGCCTTTGCGTCGACCTTGCTGTTTTACGTTGCGTTGCATAAACGAAAAGTGACTTTTCTTTTTGGTGGAAGAAACATAAAAATGTGTGAAAAACCACCGTTGCCGCGTTTGTAGACAGTCTTTTAGAATAGAATCGTTAGTTTGGAATTGCTAAAAAAAATTTAATTTCATGCGTGCAATACTCGGAAGGGTTACGTCTCACTCAGTCAAACATTAGCACTTCGCCGTAATCCGTTATGCATGATCGTGTAATGTTTACGGAATTCTCGTTTTCGTTTTTTAGTTTTTTCCTAAGAATTTACTGATATAATGATGATTTAACAGAGTTAGGGTTGCCAAGCTATTTTCATTTCTAAAAGTCACATATTTTCTCAAACTAGAAAGAGAGAGATCTAAGATTACTTTGCAACCAGTTTTACCAAGAAAAACCTGTAGAATGAATTTACCAAATTATTAACTTTATAGATCAAGGCCTAGAACTTTACTCCCTGCATTAAAAAAAAACAAATAGATCTATCAAAAGAGAATTTGGAATCGAGAACTTTCAAGTTCTAGTTTCAGAACCACACGCTGCAGTTTACTGAGAAGATTAAACAATAACTAAAAATGATTTAAGCATATCTATAACTCCATAAAAACTCACTTTAGACTCTTACTGTAATATTACAAGGAAACTGTGAAGGCAGGGTACTATGGAACATTAAAGAGCTGAAATATTGAAAATAAAAGAAACAATAGCCTAATGATGTTAAATCACAAATTCTTGGAGGCCATTTAATGTCACAATTTCTTGAAATAATCGAACTGCGGTTGAAGACATGTTATCATCGATTTATACAGCTCTTCATTGACATTAAAGGTGTTACCAGCTTCATTTCGAAAGAAACACGGAACGATGACTGAACCAGATCAAAAACCACACTATAATTTCAGTATCCTCAGGACACAAGTTCTAGATCACCTTTGGTGTTTCTACAAGAGTATGCTCAGGTCTTGAAACCTTCTGTTAGTCGCCATATGTTGTCGTAGAATTTTCTTGTTTTGTTAGCAAATGCGTCTCGCTTTCCTCTTCAGCTCTCGGTATCCATCCAATTCAATTGTAACGTTGCGAGGTAGGCAGTTTATTTTTTCTCGACTGCGACTTGGCAGCCACCCCCGTCGTATCGGCTGTTCTTTCGTCTTTTCCGAAAACCAGTGGTTCCGTTTGCAGGTGTACGTAAGGAGCTTTAAATGTCGCCCCATAATTCCCTTATACGTATCAAGTTGCCGATGAGTGCTCTCAGAAGTGCAAGTCGAGTAGAAAACCGTTCGGCTGTCTGCTTTGATTGCAGCTTCTCGATGTCGAACTTTCCTTGTGTTTGTTGATGCCCTTTTTTTGCTGCATAGAGAGACGGCAACAAGATAGTGATCCGAGTCTATGCTAGGACCTCAGAGCGTACGCAAATCTAAAACACTGGAGACGTATCTTCCGTCTATCACAACATGATCGATCCGGTGGTTGGAAATTACATTAGGAGACAACCAGATAGCTTGATGAATTTTTCTGCGTTGGAATCTAGTACTACAGATAACCATTTTTCTTGACCTGGCGAAGTCGATCAGTCTCAAATTTGGGATTATTTCATAATGGAGACTGACTTTACCCACCATTGTACCAGAGATACTTTCTTTACCGACGCTAAAGTCGCCAAGCCTGATTTTAACATCGTGCCAAGGGCGGCTCTCATATTTCTTTTTCCTCTAAGTGTGGGCGTAAATCAGCTATATGTATGTTGAAAAACTTCGTTTTGATTCGGATTGTGGCTTGACGTCCATCCACCGGGGTAAATGCCATGACTCATCGACGGCATCTCTCTCTCACCATGAATCCATCACCGAATTTCCGCTTCTTTAAATGGCCTCTGTAGTAAATGCCACAAAGACCTACTCGACGCAGTTTTTCTTCCGTTCATCGCACTTCTTGGACTCAGGTGATGTCAGCCTTTATTTTACGAGGACATAATCAGCTAGACAGCGGAAGCTTTCCAATTAAGCGACCGGACGTTCCAAGTCGTCATCAAAAGAGGAGTTTCTCTTTCGAGGATGTAGTTTAGTTTTAATTTGAGGTATTTTTTACATCGCGGGTCCCAGACCCAGCGGACAACCCTGTAGAGGGATGGATCGCCTTCTCACTTTAACTCGGCCTTCAAAAGGATATTCTTTGGCTACCCAGAGGATACTTGGTCTAAGACTGGAAGTCGTGAGCTGCTTGATTTCTACTTCTTCTTTCATTAAAAAGTTGTTAGAATATTCGATAAATATTGCAGAAATTTTGTAATATTATATCCAATACAATTCTTAAGGTTCATTAACTTATATTTTTTTAACACATTCACATAATACTAGAATCTCTGTATTACATATATCTATACAAAAATCTTTAAATGTGTACATACATATATATATACACTTGTATGAAAATACTCTTAAATAACTCAAAGCGATTTTTTTCTGCGCAATAATGCCAATTTAAGTCAGATAAATTGTGGTATTACAAGCTGATTTGTGCTTATCGTTTCGCTAGACTTGTGCGCCTGAAAGACGTTTACAACCCAACGCATGTCGCAGCGCATGCCAACAACTACGACATAGCTAAGCCAGCGACAGGATGGGAAAAACTTCGAGTAGCTCAAGAGTTGGCTTAACCCTTTTGCCGCCCCAATTGATTTGTCTCCGCTTTTTTTTTAGAACTTTTCGCTTTCATTTCATGGGACTGTCAATTCGGGCAAATTTATCGCCGCAAATTCCGAGCGTAAAGCGGCAATTTCGCGCAGAATGCGTGAAGGTAATAAAAAAGAGTTGTGCACTGCAACAACAACACAACTTGTATTATACTTGGTTATTTTTTGTTGGTGTCACGCTAAATGCCTAAAATAAATAAATCGCGCTGATTTGCTGGCTTCTATGGCAATTTATTCGCGAGCGCGTATTTGCACGCGTGGCGCACCGTAGCAGCGCGCTTGACAGATAATAAGCGTTTTATGAGCATTTAGCGGAATAGCGAGTAACGAATTGTCGTTGGACGGCGCGCTTCGACTTATTGACGCACCGACTGATTGAAACGCGCGTTAGTGAGAACTAGATGTGGGTGCAAATTTATATATGTGTGTGAGTGCGTATATATATATATATATATATATGCATGAGCGCGTGTATGTGTATAATTGTATGTGTGTGTGTGCCTTAGTCCATATGCATTTCGGCCTTGAAATGTGTCACGCTTGTCTGCCTGCGCCGCTCCCAGCAAGTGCGCAACCCTTTCGCCAGACGCTGTCAACCCCAAAAGTAGACTACGTAAGGCGCTGTGACCCTTTTCAAAGCGCTGCGCCGTCACATGTCCTGGGAATAAACGCAACGCACACATCTAGTCAGTAAGCGTAATAAGGCGCCGCGCATTGTGGCAGTTTTCACTTTCAGCTTGCGCTCGCAAATTGTTTTAATTCCTTGGCGTGAATTAATTATGAGGTGTCGCCGCGTATGCTTCAGCTCCCACGTCCGCCCATTTCCGCGGCTATATGATATAATTTGTTGGATTACGCCCCAGCAAACGCCGCACAGGCGTTCCTCAACTCTTCCGCAACACTTTCACCTTCAGCGCGCGTGTATGTATGCAAATGACAACAACCATAACAGAAACAACAAAACAAGCAGTGCAGCATACAAATCGGCTGCTGATTTTGAATAATTTATAACTTGGCAGCAAAGTTTCGCTAAGCAGGTCCTGCTCATCTTCGGGCGCGCCATGCCATTAACAGCAGCCAGCTATGTAAGTAGCAAGCCGCACCCACCACTAACTCAGCGCCCGCCCAACCATACGCGCGCATTGCATAATTAATTTACATAGCGCAATGTGCCAGCGCTTTGGTCGTTCGAGGCTTTCGAGGCCGTCTTTAAGATTCACTCGTTGGCGATAGCGAAGTTTTGTCAGCCAAATCGGACCCCCATCCCCACTGCTACTGTGTCTTGTGGGAGTTGTGATGATTTAATAAAATAAAGGATTAACACCTTCGTCTTAAGTTGGCAAGCCCATTTGGTGTCTCCACATCTTTTTGCTTTTCTATGTCTCTGGCTGTAGCCTTATGTGTGTGTGTGAGGGTCTTGTGGGGAAGGCGTCCAAACTTGAAATTGAATTTAACATGGGATTGTCTCTGTTTGTGTTTGCTCAGCGGCAGCCGTCTGTTTGGTTTTGCCAGACAAAGTTTTCTTCGCATTTTTTTGGCTTGTAAAAGTTTTGCCTCCATTGCGGATAAATTAGTGGCTGTTAAGTGTCACTGATGGTCGCACCAATCACTTTAAACTCTTTGCAAACATTTTAAGCTGCGCTTGTGTCTTGTGAGGCTGGTGAATAGGTGGTGAAGCCTCTGTGGAATATTGAATGATTTAAAGTGTTTAAGGATGCTTAAGCCGATTTTGATTGTGGAATTTTGTTGAAGTTGGATTTCAGGTGATAATCTATTGTTTAGTCTTAATAGACAAACTAAAAAACTGAAAAATCTTAAGTTCAGAGATTTACCATACTAAACATCATACCTGAATTCTATTTCTCCAAACCCGAGCATTAAGAATATTCCCCATAAATTTCGAAGGCTTAAGAAATATTAAATCCGAGACTCATTATCTAAAACCGTGTTTTAGGAAAGATATATGTATATTAAATATTATTTAAATTAATCTTTGTAACTCTTCCTACAATAGGTATAAACTCCCATAACCCTGTTTGTCTCTCTCTCTATCTTATTTAAATCTTACTGGATTGAGATATGATGCCATGAACATAGTATATTAAGTAAAGTTATTTAACATGTCTGTATATCTCATGCTATACTTCTAGCAATTCATTATCTTAACAAAATCTTCATAAATCTTGAGATCTAAAGATCTCAGTAAAACAGAAGTAATTGCTAATTGTCTATTGCACCATGTTCGATTGGATAAAGTATTTTGTTATATGGATAGACATTAAGATACTGTTATAGTAGGGCCTATTCACTGCCACAGCTGATCTGTGAGTCCACTTCTGGATGTTTAAAGAATCATTACGGAAAGTTCAAAAGCTAAAGATATTTTTATAGACCGATGTCGATGAATAATGCACAGACTAAAACAGGAGGACGAAGAATCAAAGTAGATTCCGCCCTTTTTCTACATCCATGTAACATCCAAAGTGAGATGTCTGACAAGTAAATGGAAAATTCTTTCTATGATTATAGTTCGGACCACGATAGTTATATAGGAGTTTCATTTTTGATGCATGCGAGTAGGGTTCCCCTTCCACCACATTTTGACAAATTGTTCTAAGCTAACTTAAAAATTGATACCATACTTCACAAGCTGTTATTCGAGGTAAACGTTTCAAGCTAAAGAATAGCAATTCAGATTGGACATAATTTTCGAAACACATATTAGGATCACTGATTAGAAAATTTACAGGAGAGAGCGAGAGATATCATATGGTATATTATGCCTGATATGTTGAGAAAATTGAGTAAGTTGACAATTATGTATACTTTAGGTTTAACTCTTAGAGCGAATTTACTTCAATCTCAATGGCAGACATTGGTACGATTTCAGAAGACACAAATACTCTCTTTTTGAAGTGTCAAATATCCGAATACAGGAATTCAGGCGTCAGACTTTTTTTTTTTTTTTTTGCGGGTGAGGGGGTGGAAAATGCCTTCCGCATCCTCGGTGCTATCGTCACAGCAGCGGTATGTGCCACTTGCAGGTCACTAAAAACCCCCCCTCTAAGGAACCGTCGCCCACCCTGGGACCGCATTTGCATTACTTCAGGGTGGCGTTCCATTTTTCTCGTTGAGAGATTTACATCTGCGCACCTGCGTCCAGGTCCCGCTTTTTGCTGCGAAGCAAGATTGCCGCGAAATTCTTTATAGTTTCCCAGTTCGCTTGACTCTCCAACATTACGCTGACTAAATTGTCCGCGTTTATTGGGCCAACCAGGTTTTCTACGGCGGTGCGTTCTTGTCGCCAGCGCACACATTCGAAGAAGGTGTGTTCAGCGTCGTCTTCCGTCGCGTCGTTATATAGGCATGACGGCTCTTCGACTTTTCCCATTCTGTGGAGGTACTTTTTGAAGTATCCGTGACCGGATAAAAGCTGGGTTGTGTAAAAATCGACTTCTCCGAATTTGCGGCTTGTCCATAAGTCTAGATTTTTTATTAGCCTGGCCGTCCATCTGCCGCGACGTTCGTTCTCCCATCTTTGTTGCCATTAGGTCTATTGTGCTCCTTGGTTGTAACCAGATTAGGCTTTTTCCAGATTCCAAATACCTAATTTTTTCCCCACCAGTTGCCCAATGTCTTCTAAGTTGGGGCCTTGGCAGCCGTGAGATACATATATCCTGTCTCATCCATCTGAAAGCTGAGCTTTCACAAAGATAACGTTCCAGTGTCTCATTATATTTCGCGCCTGCTCTGCATTCTAGAGGAGCTAAAGGTTCCGAGGCGGCTTAGAGGTATTGTGTTATCAGCTACCCCTGAGCGACATTTTCTGTTTTATTTCTTCTATATATACGGAGAAGCCAGATGATATTTACCGAACTATTCACTGACAGTTTAGTTGTCGCTTCTTCACAATTTCGCTCCAAAAGACTGAATTATGGTCAATTAGTTTGCGGCTATCTTCTCCATATGGATTACTACAAAAAAGAACGGCTCTGCTCCTATTTAACCTTTGATCCGGCAGTGACTGTGTTGTATATGTTGTAGTAGGAAATGTCGTTCACGGAACCATAAGTCCGTTCTTCACTTCTTCGCCCTCATCGGTGTAGTCACTGCTTACATGGTTAAAGCCGAGTTTGCAAAAGCGCGTCAGTCGTTCTTCCTTTCCCCTGGTTTGCGTCAATTGGAGATTCCAAGTATACCCAGCCCCTTTTCTACCTGGTCTTTCCAACAGAATGGCGGTCTTCCTCTACTGGGGGCAAACAGTATTGCAATTAATTCCTCATGGATGTTCTATTCTTGGTCGCATTGTCAATTTAGCCTGATTTTACTCAAAAGTTCGATCATAACCACATGTCTGTAATATCGCCTGAAATCATGAGCCGATTGCCCATAAGCATTGTATGAAACTTCATTTGGAAATGTGTAGGCCGGGTATCGAAGATAACCTCAAAGCTTTTGCTGCTGTATTTTAGACTGTAATATATCCGTAGAATTATTTTCTCAAAAAATAGATATATAGTAGTACGAGCAACAGGAATATAGAAACTCCCTGAAAAATATCACCACTCAATTCGCCATTCATGAATATCGACCGCACAGCGCGCTCTTTTGAACTTGCTCAGTCAAACAGAAATGATTTTAATAGGAAAAAAAAGTGTTTTTAGCATTTTTATAATATTTTTTCGCTAGAAAACCATCAAACAAAAACTAAGCGAGTTTGGTTTGACTAAAAATCTGACTTTTTACCAGAGAACTGTTGTAAATTTCATAAAGAAAATGTTGGAAATCATTTTTTGACAGCATATTAGAATTCCTCGAAAACTATTTCAGCACTAAAACCATTTTATAACCTTAAAAAACTACTTTACTTGCAAAAACTGATTTATTTTTGTTTCACTCATTTGTTGCAACGCCACTTCGCCGTTCACGTAATGGTTTAGAACGCAGCCTTGAATTGCGTAAAAAACATTTTCTGCTTAAAAAACGTTTTTTTTACAAATTCCAGAAACTGTTTCAGCACAGAAACGCCGTGTGACCCGAACTGGTTACCCACTTTGCGCGTGGCTTATGTCCTAGTCATTGTCTAAATGCACATTTCACCTTAATCTATGTATTTGCCGCGCTCGTAAAAACGCGAGCTGCCATTGTCTTCTGCAATTTTTTACGCAATAGTCGTCCGTTCGGCAGTTAAAAAACCGAAACTGTTGTCACCGCAATTGATTCGAGCGGCCGAATGCGCAGGCAGCAGAGTAGACGGCGACGGCGCGGGTGCAATTTTGCGCGTGGCCTGTGGTTTGACTGTTTTTTGCATCAACTGTCCTTAAAGTCACTCACAAGAAAAGGATATTGTGCCGTTAAAAGGCTGCGCTAGATGTCCTTCTTTTGCGTCATTGCATTTTTTGGCAGCTTCTTGGAATTTTAATTTGTTTACAGTTACGTTTTTAACAAACACATCTATTTTTTAAGGTTTTTTGCAAAATGCCTGCAGTTCTGGCTCACGCGACCACTCGGTCATGCCTGTATTTTTATTAGCTATTTATTATTTATTTACAGCGAAATGTTTTTTACGCAATTCTGTAGCGAGTTTTAGGTGACTTTTCGGCAGAACATTCTGTGCAGTTGGTCGCAAGGTTGTTGAGGTTTACTCGGATCTGTTTCATGAGATCATGCCATTTTTTAATGTTCTCAACTATTGCAATTTCAATTTGAAGGTCAAATACAAAACAGAACTAAATAAATACGTACGTCATGTTGTTCAAATTAAGGGGGTATTCTACTCTAGAATTTTGAAAAATTCGATTTTTTTTTTCATATATAATATTTAATGTTTAGACCCTTAAAAACATATCCTCCAAAGGATTTTTAAAAATTAAAATTATTTTAAGAGCTACAGTTACCTTAGTGAGGTGGTACCTAGCCCGGTAGGTAGGTAGACTCAATTTTTTTTTAATTTTTTTGTAAACTACTTTTTTCCACACGGTACCGGCATTATCTCAAGTTCTATACAACCGATTTACTTGAAATTTTGTGTGAACCTTCTTTATATAACCCTTTATCGTTCCTACTAACATTAAATAATATTTTAAAAAAATTCAGGAATTTGAAAACAAAAGCGTAAAAATGATTTTTATTTTCAGGCAGTCGTCATTTTTCAAAAAAAAAATAAAATTTTCGTGTTCCCTGAGGTAGGGACTATAACAGCGTCCTTACTGATTAAGAATTTTTTTTAATTTTTTTTTAATTTTTTTTTTTATTTTTTTATTTTATTTTATTTTTTTTTTTTCAGACCACCAGGAGAGGCAGGATCAATGTCATCAGGATGCGCAATTTTTTTTACACCTGTCTCTAGCCAATTCCCCCCCTCTCTAATTATTTTAATTTTTAATATTTTTTTGTAAATTTTTTTTTCTGTATTCTTAAGATATCAATAAAAATACCATAAAAAAATGTATAGTAAAAATATTTTTTGTTTTTGCTTTAAAATAAAATTCAAAAACCTGCCCAAAATTTGATTTCTAGACCAGAATACCCCCCTTATTTTGTCGATAGTGTTGTATAGGTGAGATTTCGATGCGAAAGATGCCCCTCGCTCTGGTCGACCAAACGTTGACAAAATCGATAAAATAATGAGAAGGATTGACCAGGACCATCACATAAGCAGCCATGACATCGCGAAGCAACTTAACATTCATCATCAGATGGTTTTGAACCATTTAAAAAAGGCTAGCTACAAAAAAAAGCTCGATGTTTGGGTACCACATGAATTGTCTATGAAAAATTTAATGGACCGGATTAACGCCTGCGATACTTTGCTGAAACCAAATAAAATCAAACCATTTCTGAAGCGAATGGTAACAGGAGACGAAAAGTAAATCAAATACCACAATAAGTGCGAAAAAATTATGGTCCTAGCGTGAAGCTTGCCAAATGGTCGCAAAGCAAAGATTGATGCCTGGAAAAGTTATGCTGAGTGTTTGGTGGGATTGGAAAGGAATCGTCTACTATGAGCTGCTCCAGCCTGGTCGAATGATCTATTCTACATTTTGTGGTCAACAACTGATGAGATTAAAACAAGCAATCGAAAAAAATGCCAGATCAACAGAAAGCTCTTCGTTTTCCGTCAGGACAACGCTAGACCACACACATCTTTGATGACTCGACAAAAACTGGGAGAGCTTGGCTGGAAAGTTTTGAAGCATTCAACATATAGCCCTGACCTTGCACCATTGGAATACCATTTGTTTCGGTCAATGCAGTACTCCCTTAATGGAGCAAAGTTAGCTTCAAGAGAAACCTGTGAAAAGTACTTGTCACAGTTTTTCGCCGCGAAATCAGAAAAGTTTGACACTAATGGAATAATGTGTCTAGGAGAAAAATTGCAAAATGTGGTAGACCAAAATGGTACATATTTGGTTCATTACAGTTCATTATAAACATAAAAAAAATAAGTTGAAGTTCAATTAGAAATACGAAAAGACTTTTTCGACTACCCAATATTTTTGAGTTATTGAATTATTTACAAGAGATTACATACCTTAAGGTTATTTTAAGAACATGGGTTTATATTATATGTTGTAAGCCATTTCACAACGAATTATGGATCCTGGAAGAAGATTTCTCATCATAAAAAAAAATATTTTTTTTGTTGCCTGCCGAGGAGTGATCGCTATACCAAATTTTCACAAGTCATAACTTATGTATTGCAAGTTTTTCTGGTCATTAAACTTATCGCCTTTTTAAATATTCGGAATATCTTCTGTATTTAAAGTCCGATCTTAAAGCATGAAATATCGATTAGCGGACTGTGGCTTGAGATTTAAATTTTTGATCTTTTAAAAAAATGTATGGGGGTCAGAAAATAATTTATTTCATCACTGGTACCACAATACAATTAGAATCTTCAAAATATACCTATTACATACATATACTATATCTCGATTTTCAAATATTTTCTCACAGTAGCCAAAATGAAACCCTCAAATTTGTCATTCCAAAATGCACACATCACTTTATTCCACCACACTCAGAGCATTGCAGGCATTTGAAAAGAAAAATAATAATAATAATATCTATGTAATAATAAAAATGAAAATATTAACAACAAACAACGGTAGTTATGACCAGCTCGTCATGTTACTCGTCATTGTCCACGATGACTGATGGCCGGCGTTGCTTGGCGCGAATTATGATGGCATCTTCCATCATCTCCCCCAAATGTGTTGGTAGATGCAGCATGTCAACACACATACACACACAAATACTCAGCGCTGCAATTGTTTGTAATTTACGCCCGTTTTTTACGGTTATATTTTCAACAACTCGAAATTTTCCCAAAAAAAGTGTGTAATTCTATACATTTCACTATTTATTTAGAGACCCCATTTGACGAGTGCAACAGCGGTGACCACTGACAGGCTCGCTTAGTATAGGTGTATGTGTGTGTGGAATTGCATTCCGGCCGGCATAACTGTATTGCAATGCGCAGGCATTCACATTTTTTGGCATTTTGTCAACGAATCAACGTTTGAAATTTGTTATTCGGTCAAATGCTGATGGCTTTTGTGTTAGATTAACGCTTTTCGGCTGCCGCACAATAACGGTGCCACAAAAGTCTGGGCAACCGCTACACACACAACCATCAATATGTATTCACGCGTCCAAAATGATGAAACATTACTCGCTCGGCTGGCGGCTGCTGGTTGCAGGCTCTTCGCTTGCCGTTTGCTGCTGGCGGCTGCCGTCTGTCTGTCTCCGGTCCGCCACTGGTAGCGCAAATGCAGCGTAACATATTTTGTTGACATTTTAATTAATTTGACACTCGCAATATGGGATTAATTATATATTTCTCTATTATTTTTATTATTTGCTCGCTTGAGTATTTTCGCTGGACGCACTCGCCCTCTTTAGTGACTGGCTGTAAGTAGTGAAAGTTACATTTGAAGCGCTTAACGGTACTTGTTAACTGTATTATGCAGCTAGCTGCCGAATTAAATGACGGATTAGTTTTCAGTGCTTATGCAATCAAAACTGATTATTACAGTGAAATCGTTAGAGTAAAGGCAGGGGTTCTGAAAGTTACTGAATTTACTGAGTTTGAACCACGATGGTGGAGATGGATGATAATAGGTCTGAGGAGGTTGGATGAGAAGAGTGTACTGAGTAATTGGGGTTTATTTTATTACTTCACATTATTTAGTTTATTTAAGAACTGTTTCTAGGCGGAAGATAAACAAAAAATGAGCGGACAGTAGCTAACTTGGTTTTCAATAAATCGATTGTGACTTGCGCTGTGTAGCTTATTTTCCAAGTCTATATCATCCAAATTGATGCAAGAACATTTCCAAATCCGGATTATTTTCAAGTTATTGCTCAGCCCAATTCACGAATTTACGAAGATTCTGGTGGACAAGCGGCTGCAGTTCTTGCGTCACTCATGTAAGGATGTGGGATATGATCTTTTCACAAATTTCGCCACAACGACGTCACAGAGATGTCCAACGCTTGAGAACGACGACTGAGAAACTGATTTGGGTCTTCCTCAATTGATGCGCTAGAGGCAGCAATATTCTTGACATTCTTTGTCTCACTGGTCCGGGAATATTTTGTACTGTGCCTGTGGATTAAAATTTTTCTGCTAGACGCTCAATTGTTAATCTGACAGTATAGTTATGACGACCAGAAATTGAATTAGCTCTCTTAAAATAGAGGCAACTGACTCCGAATTTCGGTAAAAAATTTTAATAATTTCGACTCGTTGGTGGATCGTATAACTTGATTGTCCATAGAGAAATGGCAAACCTCACTGAATAGATACTACTGTGACCAAAAAATAAGGTAACATTATATGTATTTTGAAAATTCTTTATTTATTTTTCCAAATCAATTTCATCTCCTTCAAAGTAATCCCCTCACGATGCAATGCACGTATGCCAACGGATTTTCTAATCTTCGAAACACTGGTTGTAATCACTTTCCGGGATGGCCTTCAGTTCCGTCTTCGCTGCGGCTTGAACCTCCTCTATGGAATAAAAACGGTGTCCCCGGAGCGGTCTTTTGAGCTTGGTGAACAGCCAGAAGTCGCGCGGCGCCAGATCAGGCGAATACGTTGGTTGCGGAATGATATGGGTTGAGTTTTTGGCGAAATGATCACGAATAACGAGGGCAGTATGGGATGGTGCATTATCGTAGTGTAAACACCAAGAATTGCCGTTTCACAATTCCGGCCTTTTTGGGCGGATAGCGTTACGCAAACGACGCATAACGTTCAAATAATATTCCTTGTTGACTGTTTGACCAGTTGGAAGGAATTCATAATGCACAACACTACGATAATCGAAGATTATTCATTCAATATTCAATATGACCTTGATTTTTTAGCGACTTTGGCGGGATTTTTTTGGTCTCGGCTCTCTTTTGGCACGATATTCACTCGATTGATCGGTTGTTTCTGGGTCGTAAGCATAGATCCAAGTCTCACCGCCAGTTATAATGCGTTTCATGACACCCTGGTAGTCGGAAAGCATCATTTCACACACTTCAAAGCGACGGTTTTTTCCAAAAACTTCAATGTTTTCGGTATCAGTCGAGATTTGACGCGCTTGAGGCCCACACCATCCTTCAAAATGGTATTGGCTGAGCCTTTCGATATACCAACTTCATCAGCAAGGTATCTAATTGTAAATCGACGGTTTTTCAACACCAAATCTTTGATTTGTTGAACGTGAGCTTCGTCGGTTGAGGTTGATGGTCGCCGAGGACGCTCTTCGTCTTCGACACGTTAACGGCCGGCTTGGAACTCACTATATAACTTGTAAACATGTTGTTTAGACATAGCCTCATCACCAAAGGCTTTCTGCACCATCCTCAACGTATCCGCAGCAGAAAATTGATTCCGTAAACAAAATGTAATGCAAACTCTTTGCTCAACAAATTTCGACATCGCAAAAAACGAAAAACTCAGCAGCTCACAAAACGACACGTATCTCAAACTCTAATGAATATCTTGACATGAAATTTGACATAAATGTGACTGAACCTAAAAAAAAAAAAACAATTCTCCAAATCCTTCGACGCGCGCAGTTTAAATTCAAATGTCACCTTATTTTTTGGACACAGTAAAAAAGGTGATATTTATAAGGACAGGTGATAGAACTCATGTTGATCCTAGCATCTTCCACATTGAGTTTCCACGTCTGTTTGCTAATTTTTGTGAATAAAATAAAACAAATATAAAAATTGCGTCCCACAAAAGATCTAAAAAATTATCTGAGACCATAAAAAATCAAAAAAAATATTGAAATTTTCACACCCAAAACCGCAAAATCACCAAAAATGCAAAAAAAAAACAACAAAAAACACGAGTGCTTTCACTGCTGACCACAATAAAAAACAATGCCACAAAGGAACACAGTTTAAAAAGTCTCACACACACGCATTTTTTGCTCGCCACACTCGCTCCAGTTTTTTAGCCAAATTTAGAGCAGTTTTTTGTCCAGCGTCCTTTGCAGATATTCTTACGTCACCAAAAAATGACGCCGAGCTAATTTGAATTTCACGGCCCCGAGTGCTAAACTAAGTGCGCATTCATGCCACTAAATATTGTTGCACGAAATTATCATGAAACTTGCGTGGCACAGTTTGTGTGCCGTTATGAGCGCATTATTGCGGAAATGCGAGCAGTTCCTTGCAAATTTTTTCTGCTTTTTATTGTCTGTAAGTGTGTTGTGACATTTTTTGTTTGTTTGCAACAAAAAGCCATACATTGTCACCGTGTTGCATGGTCTTCTTTGCTTGCCACCGCTTCTAACAGGTATTTAGCGCACAGCTATTTGCATTTTCCACAACAACTGCAGCGAGATCAGCGAGATGAGCGGAAAATCTTCTTCGCCTTGCATAATTTCGCACAACATACATGTTTGTGTGTGTGTTGTTTGTGTGGCATGTCCGCATGTTGCATAAAGAAGCCATTTAAAAAACTAGACCGAAACAGCGGGCGACTCGCAAATGCTCGTTGTGCTGCCACAATTTCGTGCACTTTTTTGTTTATTTTTATGCAAAACAAAAATCGAAGACACTTCCGCGAATCTCGTCACCGCCTTGGTTCCGCTGCTGCGTTTCCTTGCAAATTGCGTTTTGTGTTGCATGACTTTTTGGCATAATTTTTTGTGCCAGTTTTTTTTGTTCGTTTGTTTGTGTTCTTCGTGGCTTTGTGTTCTTTGGCCTCATTCGTCATTTTCCGCTTCCAATGCAGTGTCTTTGAGTCCCGTCTGTTGACAGCCGCGCGGCCACTTCCCGCTTTGCCAATTTTCACGCTGTTTTGCCGCGTTGTTGCATGCGGCTGACCTGATCTAGATCTACATTTTTATGCATATTTTTTTGTGTTTCGTCCTTTGTTCGCATTTGCAATGTTTTAACGTTCTTTTTTCGTAGGAAAAAAATTGTTCCAGAAAAAAAATTATAGTTGACTTCATAATTGGACCCGAGAACGTGATTTTCTAGTAAATATCTATAAATGCAACTAACCCAAACAGCGGTGTTATGTAAGCCATATATTTTGCGAAGGCCACTTACCGTTAGACAATATCATTATTACCTAATATTAGTCGCAAATGTCTTAATTACTTACACCACTTATTGGCTTTGAAAGATCCTGAGCGTGAAGGACATGTATTTTGCTCCGGAGATCAAACAAAAAATGCACTAAAAATTGGTAAAAAACTAGAGCAACGCTTTATGTGCGTTTTACTGTTTTTTTTTTTTTTTTTTTTGTGCGGAACTGTGTTTCTGGTTTTTTAGTCCGACTTTCTGACCGCAGTATCGGGCAAATAAAGGTAGAGAAAATACTGTTTTACTGGGAAAAATATCAAAAACGAAGAATGAAATTGAAAACGTAAATAATTTGATTTTGACTTACCAAAATGTAAGTGAAAGTCCAAGAAAATTATCTTTTTTTAAATAAGTGGAACTCGTGGTTGGGTTGGATCATTGAATGGTTGATTCTCGCGGAAAACATAGCGCTGGATCCCACTTTGATAGCTGTGAACGTTGGTACGATACGCCAATTCACCTCAACTCCAAGCGTTTTGAGCTTACCATAAATTTATTAAGGCGGTTAATATCAAGGCTATCCACCTCGTTATATTTTCGGTCTCAGTCAGGCAAAAACTGGAGAGTAGAAGGGAAAGTACCTGGATGATTCCATCTTGCCTTTCTTCAGTAAGAACATCAACAACTGTGACAAACTGGACTTTGATAAGAACAACGAGTTCAGAAGATCAGTGCTTGCTTTCTCTAACTACGCTGTTACGCTGATGTTCCCGGAAACCAATAGTATCTTCCAGACGAAAATCTTTGGGGTAAAGAAAACTACTGAGTTAATTAACAACCCTGTAAACAACATAAAAAACATTGATATATACGTCGATAGCCAGGCGAGAATTAAGGGAATTATCTCACAATGAAATGAGGCAAAGAATGTCCTTACATGTAGAAACAGGAAGGCAGTAGCGGTAGCGACTGCACATATACTGGGTTCCGCTGATGAGATTGCCAAAAGTGCCAACCGTCTGTCTATGATTTTGAAAATCGATTTGTTTGAGTTAAAGTCCAGTAAAAAATTCTAAAATTATTATTCAATTGCTGTTATACATTGAACTGTTTATTGGTTTTTCTTGTCGATTTCGAAGTTAACCTTCTCTATGTTATTTTATTACTTTGAGAATTTTTTGAAAAATTTTTGAAATAAATTTTCAAACTTTGGAAGCCTCATTTTAATATGCATGTTAAAATCTATTATGCAAACGTCATTTATCTTAAAACACCATTTGGTATATCGGCCGCATTATTGTCAGTACGTGATAGTGATGGTGTAATACCTGTCTTTACTCAAATGTCCTCGCGTTTGTTGTGCCTTTTGGTCTAAAAAGAATGCAAACAAGGCTACTTTGCATTTTTACTACTTCAACAGAAAAGATGTGACACCAAAAAAATAATAGTCACATAAATAACAAGGAAGATGTCCAAAAATTAGCACAAAAAATTGGCGTAGTTCCCTAATTCCTGTACACAGAGAGATAATCATAAAGCGCAATTCCGCGAAGGCCAGACTTGTTCCATTTTACGTAATTCCGTGCGTTTGTTTTGAATATGTAAGTGACAATTGCCTATTGCTTCAAATATTGCACATGTCAAGGTCGTTCTTCATTTTGACACTAGACGAACAAAAAGCGAACTAAATTTGGTAAAAAAGTAGAGCAGTATTTTATAGCTGACTTAGTTTCTTTTTTTGTGTGTTTCTTTTGGTTTATTTTGTATTTCTGTTTTTCTTTTTTTTTTGTTTTTTTTTTTGTGTTTTTAATTATTTTGCAGTTTTATGTTTTTTTGTGCCTACTTTTTGACAAGACTGTTGAAAAAATCGGTTTATTTTTTTTGTTACATTTCTTTTGGAGAATAACGACTTCTTCTTCTTATGCCTTGAAAATATTTTTCCGCTTTCTTTCGAAAGTTGTTAAGAGTTATTGAAGAGAGAGTAGAAAAATTTAGGACAATATCCTGCAAGATTCTTCTTGACAAAAATGTTCGAATTTGATACATTTCAAATCCTATGGTTCGGTTGGTGTGTGATAGATTTTTTGTTATGTTTTTCTGTTTTCAGAATAACCTTAGAAAGATAATCGAATATAAGGGTCATAAAGAGTATATGCATTTTGAGAGAGTTTGTGTGAAAATTGCAAAAATATTTATTGAGCTTTATGTTTTTTTGAATAAAAAACAAGAAAGAAAAGAAAAGAAGAAAGGAACTTTAAAGAAATGCCCCAATAACGTCTTTGGAGTTTAAGAAGAGATTCGCTACTACGTCTTAAAGCCATGATAATTGTGATGGTATAGCTGATCCTTGACTGTCAAGTGCCCCTAACTAACACGGCTTTAGATGCGCAGATCAACTCTATCTATGATCTATGAATGGATATGATCGTGGCTCTCAGAAAAAGCTTTGAAATCCCCGAATACACAAAATCTGTGGCGAGGAAACAGAAAACTGCTGTACCAAATTAAAGAGAGATCACGGCGACAGAAAGCGGTCAGGAGCGGCACAAGGATCTATTTTAGGATGAAACATCAGCTACGACACTATACTAAAACTCAAAACGCTAGACGAATCGCACTTAATTGGCTATGTCGACGGCATTGCAACAGTAATTATAGCACGAGGCTTAGAAAAAGCGCGTAGAAAGGTGATGATACGGACGCAACAGAGCTATTACTGCTAATAAATAAGCGCATACCCTCGAAATAGGTATTCCTATGACTACCGATATTCTTAGAACACCAAAAGCAGTAAACTATCGAGGCATAAAGCTGGATCACAGACTCACCTTCAGGGTAGAAATCCAGTACGCAAAGGCAGCGAAAATCACCTCCAAACTAGAGGACTCCAGCCAAAGAAATAGAAAGCCTCTAATGTCGACGACAATCAGCGTCTTATTGTACTGATCTGACATCTGGGCAGACGTGCTAAAAAAGGAGACTGGCGTAAAATACGAGTATAAGCCTACCGAACAGTGTCAGGTAATGCAATATAAGTCATAATTGACCTTCTGGCATACGAAAGAAAAAAAATGTGGGAACTAAAGAAAGTGTGGCGAATGAAACACCACAATTATTTAAAAAATTAAATTATTTATTGAAGAACACTTGTTTTCTTGTCGGAGTCTGGATAATGAGTGACGCTTCTTAAAGCTAAAATTTAAGAATTCAGTTTAAGCTGAAATTCCAAGAATGTACGAAGAATGAATAACTGACAAACAGTCTTGCCATATGTGAGTGCCCACAAAAGCATCCAAAACTAACAAGGGCACAATAGAAATAAAGAAAGATACAAAAACAACGCGGCAAGGAAGAGAGGAGAATGAGACTTACGGCTAATGGACGGCCAGACTACTAAAGGACCTTTACTTATGCATATATAGAATGGGAAAAACGAGACCTGGACGCAGGTGCGTATAAATCCTCAATCAGAAAATGGGAACGCCAGCCTGAAGTAATGCAAATGTAGGTCCAGGTTGGGAAACGGCTCCTTAGAGAGAGAGAGGGATTTTCGTGCCCTACATGTGGTACATACCCTTGCTGTAACGGCAAAAAAAATGTCAAAAATAGTATTAACGGAGATTCTTTAATCTTAATCTCTCGAAATTCTATTCCGTGCGTCGTCCAAAAAGCTTCGACAGTGGGTACAAGTTAGACAGTAATCAGGAACAACTCTATACTTAAAGACATACAAGGTCTGTCGCAAAAGAAACAGAACCTTTTAAATATAACTGTTTCTGGTAGCGCCACCTATTGGTGGGTATATAAAATAAAAAGTTTGATCTCTTGTTAATATTTCGTAAAAATTTTAAGACAATTGGATAACTACAATTGATGTTATCGATCAAAAAGTGACAGCAGCTTTTGGTCATCGGTTGGTCAAAGAGCAAATATTAAATTTTGTTTTAAACTTGGGAAAACGTTTACTGAAACATTTCAAATGATGAAAAAAGTTTATGGTGATCAGTACCTATCTCGTAGTAACGTGCATGAGTGGTTTAAGCGATTCCAAGAAGGTCGTGAGGAACTCTGTGACGATCAGAACTCGGGCCAAAAAAAGTCGTCTTCAGAAGTCACAAATAAAGACAATGCCGATTTGTTTTTACGATTCCGAGGGTATTGTACACCGAGAGTTCGTCCCACCTGTTCAAACGATTAATGCTGTGTTTTACCTCGTTTTTATGAAGCGTCTTTTCTCACGCATTCGTCGTGCTCGACCACAATACCGTGAGACAGCGTCCTGGCGCCTGTTACACGATAATGCGCCGTGTCATCGGTCGACGATAAAAATACTCCATATTAACCATTAATCACTCACCTGATCTGGCACCCTGTGATTTTTACCTGTTTGGGAAACTTCATTTGCCAATGAAAGGACACTGGTTTCAGGACATTTCAAAGATCCAAAAGGCGACGACCGATATTCTCAAGACCATTTCGAAAAATGACCTTAAACACTCATGTGAAATGCTAATTGATCGGGCTAAACGCTGTATCGAAGCACAAGGAAGCTATTTTGAATAAAAAATATAACTTTTGAAAAATATTAATTTTTTTTTTTTTTTTTTTTTAACAGTCCTGTTTCTTTTGCGACAGACCTTGTATAGATGTACGTATAGATACCCTACAAGTCACAAGCAGCAACGTAGGCTCCTTACGATTCACTTTTAGTCAGAAGCACATTGCCAAGGGACAATGGGGTACGTGATTCGCAGCTGTCTAAGTACACCGACTCCAAAAATGTCAAAGTTTTGAGTAGCTTTTCGATCATTAGACACTTAGCTAGACACTTTTTTTCGGAGATCGATCGATTTCTAAATCAATTAAAATTAAAAAAAAAATTCAATGTGAATCACGTATTATTAAAGTATAATAAATTCTATAAATTTACAATTTTTTTTCTTAGATAAAATTCTTTTAAAAAAAATTACAAAAAATACTTCCGTTTTCTGACTTGTAAGTGAACATAATTGTTTCAAAAACTTATTTATAACAAATTTTACTAATATTATTACGAAATAGGTGAGTAGGTAAAGCAACTACCCACGTGACTTATTGTACTTAAATGATATTAAAATCCCGCTATCAAAAGGTTATGTTACCGTTATATTAAATTATGCCACGCAACAGAGTTCATTAAGCAACTTAATTAGCGCCTACAATTTTAAATATACCGTTAATAGGCAAGCACAAAGAACTATAAATTTACGCGCAAACACATCCAAACATAGATACACACATATGTACATATGTATGTATATAATATAGAGGACATATGTAAATGAGCACACATAGCCGCAAAGCAGCAGCAAATGCGCTCACATACTCACTACATGTACATTTGTAAGTATCTGTGGCCGCTGTGCATGCGTTTGTGTGTGTGCGATATTAAATCGTGTCAGTTAATCAAGCATTTTGGCCAAGTCAATATTTTTATAGCGGTTTTGTGAGTTGACAAAGTTTATTTTTGCACAGTGGCCTCAACAGCGGTCGCCACACGGTTGGGCAATGGGTCGGTTAGTTGCAAACACACACGTACACATGCACGCCGACGCACCGTTATACGGTTAATATGTGGCCAAATAGTGCGACAGCGCGACAAACGGACAGACAGACAGGCAGCCAGTCAACGAAGCGACCAACCAACCACGGTTAACCAGATAAAAGGCCACAAAAATGCCATAAAATGCCAAACTAAAAATCACACACCAACAACGCAGTTATGAAAGCGAGCGCTTGAGTGTGTTTGTGTGTCTATATGTGTGCGCGCTGAGCTTTAAAAAACTGCTACCTACCGCAATATTTGCGCCACATACACACACAAACATACTCTCACATTCATTTTCATACAGAGGCCGGTGAGCTTATGAACCCGACGCCCAAGCCACCCTTTCAGTTTGTAGAGAGCGTATTTGCGTGGGAGCGATTTTTGTCGAGTAAAATTTTTTATTTTTCAATTTTTCCACATTTGCGCTCGCAAAGAGCGCCATTTGGGGCGACTTAAGAGCGCGAGCTTCAATTTTTATAAACTCTTTTCGACCGGTGCGCCATTGGAGAAGACTCAGTGTGGGCACCAGTGCTTGTTAGAAATACCTTGTCAAGTTACCACAAGAATTATGGCCACAAAGCACGGTTACAAGTTAGCTGTCGCGCATAACGAGTAGCAACCCTTAAAGTGACGGACTTAGAAAAGCAAAAACATAAAAAAAAAAACAACGGAAGGGGAGGGTTTACTCAACCGAAATTGCTTGCCACTAACTCAAGGTTCTACAGCTATGTGGCATTCGTCAAACCAAAAGCTGCAACCAGAATAAAGATTCACACAACAAAAACAAATACAACAACAAACAACACAGCAAAGCGCATGAATGACAAATAGTCATTGAAATAAGTACGAAAAGAAGAAGAAGCAGCGGCAGAAAACGAAATTAACAGCTGTGAGCTG
>JAPZAG010002077.1:0-21840 GCA_027475135.1 Bactrocera correcta
AACTCGTTCCAATAGTTTAGCCGCTAGAGCGTTAGCAATGTTAAAACAAAAATGTGACTATTACCAAGCCTCTGATAGGAGTAGAAGAAAGATTGAAGACTTTCCTGAGAGCCCTTTAAATTATCTAACCAACGCTTTATGTTTGACCCAACTCGTTCCAATAGTTTAGCCGCTAGAGCGTTAGCAAAGTTGAAACAAAAATGTGACTATTGCCAAGCCCCTGATAGGAGTAGAACAAAGAATGAATACTTTCCTGACAGCTCTTTAAATTATCTAACCAACGCTTTATGTTTGACTCACCTCGTTCAAACAGTTTACCCGCTAAAACGTTATCAAAAGTGACACAAAAATGTGACTATTGCCACGCCCCTGGTAGATGTACAAGAAAGATTGAAGACTTTCCTGTGAGCTTTTTAAATTATCTAACCACTGCTTTGTGTTTGACCGACCTCGTTCCAATAGTTTAGCCGCTAGAGCGTTAGCAAAGTTGAAACAAAAATGTGACTATTGCCAAGCCCCTGATAGGAGTAGAAGAAAGAATGAAGACTTTCCTGACAGCCCTTTAAATTATCTAACCAATGCTTTATGTTTGACCCAACTCGTTCCAATAGTTTAGCCGCTAGAGCGTTAGCAAAGTTGAAACAAAAATGTGACTATTACCAAGCCCCTGATAGGAGTAGAAGAAAGATTGGAGACTTTCTTGAGAGCTCTTTAAATTATTTAACCAATGCTTTATGTTCCACCCACCTCATTCAAATAGTTTAGCCTCAGAGCGTTATCAAAAGTGAAACAGAAATGTGACTATTACCAAGCCCCTGATAGGAGTAGAAGAAAGATTGAAGACTTTCCTGAGAGCTCTTAAAATATCTAACCAACGCTTTATGTTTGACCCAACTCGTTCTAATTGTTTAGCCGCTAGAGCGTTAGCAAAGTTGAAATAAAAATGTGACTATTTCCAAGCCCCTGATAGGAGTAGAAGAAAGATTGAAGACTTTCCTGAGAGCTCTTTAAATTATCTAACCAACGCTTTATGTTTGACCCAACTCGTTCCAATAGTTTAGCCGCTAGAGCGTTAGCAAAGTTGAAACAAAAATGTGACTATTTCCAAGCCCCTGATAGGAGTAGAATAAAG
The DNA here is from genome assembly GCA_027475135.1 of Bactrocera correcta. Lineage (NCBI taxonomy): Eukaryota > Metazoa > Arthropoda > Insecta > Diptera > Tephritidae > Bactrocera > Bactrocera correcta. The sequence continues at coordinate 1,133 of JAPZAG010002077.1, forward strand.
ATTGAAGACTTTCCTGAGAGCTCTTTAAATTATCTAATCAATGCTTTATGTTTGACTAACCTCGTTTAAATAGTTTACCCGCTAGAGCATTAATAAGAGTGAAACAAAAATGTGACTATTTCCAAGCCCCTGATAGGAGTAGAATAAAGACTGAAAACTTTCCTGAGAGCTCTTTAAATTGTATCCAATACTATATGTTTGACCCAACTCGTTCCAATAGTTTAGCCGCTAGAGCGTTAGCAAAGTTGAAACAAAAATGTGACTATTTCCAAGCCCCTGATAGGAGTAGAATAAAGATTGAAGACTTTCCTGAGAGCTCTTTAAATTATCTAACCAACGCTTTATGTTTGACCCAACTCGTTCCAATAGTTTAGCCGCTAGAGCATTAGCAAAGTTGAAACAAAAATGTGACTATTTCCAAGCCCCTGATAGGACTAGAAGAAAGATTGAAGACTTTTCTGAAAGCTCTTTAAATTATCTAATCAATGCTTTATGTTTGACTAACCTCGTTTAAATAGTTTACCCGCTAGAGCATTAATAAAAGTGAAACAAAAATGTGACTATTTCCAAGCCCCTGATAGGAGAAGAATAAAGATTGAAGATTTCCTGAGAGCTCTTTAAATTATCTAACCAACGCTTTATGATTGACCCAACTCGTTCCAATAGTTTAGCCGCTAGAGCGTTAGCAAAGTTGAAACAAAAATGTGACTTTTCCAAGCCCCTGATAGGATAGAAGAAAGTTTGAAGACTTTCCTGAGAGCTCTTTGAATTATCTAACCAATGTTTATGTTGACCCACCTCATTCAAATAGTTTAGCCTCAGAGCGTTAACAAAGTTGAAACAGAAATGTGACTATTGCCAAGCCCCTGGTAGGAGTAGAAGACAGATTGAAGACTTTCCTGAGAGCTATTAAAATTATCTAACCAACGCTTTATGTTTGACCAACTCGTTCCAATCGTTTAGCCGCTAGAGCGTTAGCAAAGTTGAAACAAAAATGTGACTATTACCAAGCCCCTGATAGGAGTAGAAGAAAGTTTCAAGACTTTCCTGAGAGCTTTTAAATTATCTAACCAATGTTTATGTTGACAGTTACCTCGTTAAATAGTTTACCCCAGAGCATTAAACAGTTGAAACAAAAATGTGACTATTTCCAAGCCCCTGTAGGAGTAGAACAAAGATTGAAGACTTTCCTGAGAGCTCTTTAAATTATCTAACCAACGCTTTATGTTGACCCAACTCGTTCCAATAGTTTAGCCGCAGAGCGTTAGCAAATTGAAACAAAAATGTGACTATTACAAGCCCCTGATAGAAGTAGAAGAAAGATTAAGACTTTCTGAAGTCTTTAAATTATCTAACAATGCTTTATGTTTGACTAACCTCGTTTAAATAGTTTACCCGCTAGAGCATTAATAAAGTTTAAACAAAAATGTGACTATTTCCAAGCCCCTGATAGGAGTAGAATAAAGATTGAAGACTTTCCTGAGAGCTATTTAAATTATCTAACCAACGCTTCATGTTTTTACCCAACTCGTTCCAATAGTTTAGCCGCTAGAGCGTTAGCAAAGTTGAAACAAAAATGTGACTATTTCCAAGCCCCTGAAAGGAGTAGAAGAAAGATTGAAGACTTTCCTTTAGAGCTCTTTAAATTATCTAACCAATGTTTATGTTGACCCAAACCCCATTCAAATAGTTTAGCCGCAGAGCGTTAGCAAAGTTGAAACAAAAATGCGACTATTGCCAAGCCCCTGGCAGGAGTAGAAGAAAGATTGAAGACTTTCCTGAGAGCTCTTTAAATTATCTAACCAACGCTTTATGCTTGACCCAACTCGTTCCAATAGTTTAGCCGCTAGAGCGTTAGCAAAAATGAAACAAAAATGTGACTATTTCCAAGCCCCTGATAGGAGTAAAAAAAGAAAGATTTTGAAAAAAAACTTTTTCTTCTGAGAGCTCTTTAAATTATCTAACCAACGCTTTATGTTTGACCCAACTCGTTCAAATAGTTTAGCCGCTAGAGCGTTAGCAAAGTTGAAACAAAAATGTGACTATTGCCAAGCCCCTGATAGGAGTAGAAGAAAGATTGAAGACTTTCCTGAGAGCTCTTAAAATTATCTAACCAACGCTTTATGTTTGACCCAACTCGTTCTAATTGTTTAGCCGCTAGAGCGTTAGCAAAGTTGAAACAAAAATGTGACTATTGCCAAGCCCCTGATAAGAGTAGAAGAAAGATTGAAGACTTTTCTGAGAGCCCTTTAAATTATCTAACCAATGCTTTATGTTTGACTAACCTTGTTTAAATAGTTTACCCGCTAGAGCATTAATAAAAGTGAAACAAAAATGTGACTATTACCAAGCCCCTGATAGGAGTAGAAGAAAGATTTAAGACTTTCCTGAGAGCTCTTTAAATTATCTAACCAATGCTTTATGCTTGACTAACCTCGTTTAAATAGTTTACCCGCTAGAGCATTAATAAAAGTGAAACAAAAATGTGACTATTTCCAAGCCCCTGATAGGAGTAGAATAAAGATTGAAGACTTTCCTGAGAGCTCTTTAAATTATCTAACCAACGCTTTATATTTGACCCAACTCGTTCCAATAGTTTAGCCGCTAGAGCGTTAGCAAAGTTGAAACAAAAATGTGACTATTTCCAAGCCCCTGATAGGAGTAGAAGAAAGATTGAAGACTTTTCTGAAAGGTCTTTAAATTATCTAACCAATGCTTTACGTTTGACTAACCTCGTTTAAATAGTTTACCCGCTAGAGCATTAATAAAAGTGAAACAAAAATGTGACTATTGCCAGGCCCCTGATAAGAGTAGAAGAAAGACTGAAGACTTTCTTGAGAGCTCTTTAAATTATCTAACCAATGCTTTATGTTCGACCCACCTCATTCAAATAGTTTAGCCTCAGAGCGTTATCAAAAGTGAAACAGAAATGTGACTATTACCAAGCCCCTGATAGGAGTAGAAGAAAGATTGAAGACTTTCCTGAGAGCTTTTAAAATTATCTAACCAACGCTTTATGTTTGACCCAACTCGTTCTAATTGTTTAGCCGCTAGAGCGTTAGCAAAGTTGAAACAAAAATGTGACTATTGCCAAGCCACTGATAAGAGTAGAAGAAAGATTGAAGTATTTCCTGAGAGCCCTTTAAATTATCTAACCAATGCTTTATGTTTGACCCAACTTGTTCCAATAGTTTAGCCGCTAGAGCGTTAGCAAAGTTGAAACAAAAATGTGACTATTACCAAGCCCCTGATAGGAGTAGAAGAAAGATTTAAGACTTTCCTGAGAGCTATTTAAATTATCTAACCAATGCTTTATGTTTGACGAGGTTACCTCGTTTAAATAGTTTACCCGCTAGAGCATTAATAAAAGTGAAACAAAAATGTGACTATTTCCAAGCCCCTGATAGGAGTAGAATAAAGATTGAAGACTTTCCTGAGAGCTCTTTAAATTATCTAACCAACGCTTTATGTTTGACCCAACTCGTTCTAATAGTTTAGCCGCTAGAGCGTTAGCAAAGTTGAAACAAAAATGTGACTATTTCCAAGCCCCTGATAGGAGTAGAATAAAGTTTGAAGACTTTCCTGAGAGCTCTTTAAATTATATAACCAACGCTTTATGTGTGACCCACCTCATTCATATAGTTTAGCCTCAGAGCGTTAGCACAGTTGAAACAGAAATGTGACTATTGCCAAGCCCCTGGTAGGAGTAGAAGAATGGTTGAAGACTTTCTTGAGAGCTCTTTAAATTATCTAACCAATGCTTTATGTTTGACGAGGTTACCTCGTTTAAATAGTTTACCCGCTAGAGCATTAATAAAAGTGAAACAAAAATGTGACTATTTCCAAGCCCCTGATAGGAGTAGAATAAAGATTGAAGACTTTCCTGAGAGCTCTTTAAATAATCGAACCAACGCTTTATGTTTGACCCAACTCGTACCAATAGTTTAGCCGATTGAGCGTTAGCAAAGTTGAAACAAAAATGTGACTATTTCCAAGCCCCTGATAGGAGTAGAATAAAGTTTGAAGATTTTCCTGAGAGCTCTTTAAATTATCTAACCAACGCTTTATGTTTGACCCACCTCATTCAAATAGTTTAGCCTCAGAGCGTTAGCACAGTTGAAACAGAAATGTGACTATTTCCAAGCCCGTGGTAGGAGTAGAAGAAAGATTGAAGACTTTCCTGACAGCTCTTTAAATTATCTAACCAATGCTTTATGTTTGACTAACCTCGTTTAAATAGTTTACCCGCTAGAGCATTAATAAAAGTGAAACAAAAATGTGACTATTTCCAAGCCCCTGATAGGAGTAGAATAAAGATTGAAGACTTTCCTGAGAGCTCTTTAAATTATCTAACCAACGCTTTATGTTTGACCCAACTCGTTCCAATAGTTTAGCCGCTAGAGCATCGCAAAGTTGAAACAAAAATGTGACTATTGCCAAGCCCCTGATAAGAGTAGAAGAAAGATTGAAGACTTTCTTGAGAGCTCTTGAAATTATCTAACCAATGCCTTATTTTCGACCCACCTCATTCAAATAGTTTAGCCTCAGAGCGTTATCAAAAGTGAAACAGAAATGTGACTATTACCAAGCCCCTGATAGGAGTAGAATAAAGATTGAAGACTTTCCTGAGAGCTCTTTAAATTATCTAACCAACGCTTTATGTTTGACCCAACTCGTTCCAATAGTTTAGCCTCAGAGCGTTAGCACAGTTGAAACAAAAATGTGACTATTTCCAAGCCCCTGATAGGAGTAGAATAAAGATTGAAGACTTTCCTGAGAGCTCTTTAAATTATCGAACCAACGCTTTATGGTTGACCCAACTCGTTCCAATAGTTTAGCCGATAGAGCGTTAGCAAAGTTGAAACAAAAATGTGACTATTTCCAAGCCCCTGATAGGAGTATAATAAAGATTGAAGACTTTCCTGAGAGCTCTTTAAATTATCTAACCAACGCTTTATGTTCGACCCACCTCAATCAAATAGTTTAGCCTCAGAGCGTTAGCACAGTTGAAACAAAAATGTGACTATTCCCAAGCCCCTGGTAGGAATAGAAGAAAGATTGAAGACTTTCCTGAGAGCTCTTTAAATTATCTAACCAACACTTTATGTTTGACCCAACTCGTTCTAATTGTTTAGCCGCTAGAGCGTTAGCAAAGTTGAAACAAAAATGTGACTATTGCCAAGCCCCTGATAATAGTAGAAGAAAGATAGAAGACTTTTCTGAAAGGTCTTTAAATTATCTAACCAATGCTTTATGTTTGACTAACCTCGTTTAAATAGTTTACCCGCTAGAGCATTAATAAAAGTGAAACAAAAATGTGACTATTTCCAAGCCCCTGATAGGAGTAGAATAAAGATTGAAGACGTTCCTGAGAACTCTTTAAATTATCTAACCAATGCCTTATTTTCGACCCACCTCATTCAAATAGTTTAGCCTCAGAGCGTTATCAAAAGTGAAACAGAAATGTGACTATTACCAAGCCCCTGATAGGAGTAGAAGAAAGATTGAAGACTTTCCGGAGAGCTCTTAAAATTATCTAACCAACGCTCTATGTTTGACCCAACTCCTTCTAATTGTTTAGCCGCTAGAGCGTTAGCAAAGTTGAAACAAAAATGTGACTATTTCCAAGCCCCTGATAGGAGTAAAATAAACTTTGAAGACTTTCCTGAGAGCTCTTTAAATTATCTAACCAACGCTTTATGTTTGACCCAACTCGTTCCAATAGTTTAGCCGCTAGAGCGTTAGCAAAGTTGAAACAAAAATAAATGTGACTATTACCAAGCCCCTGATAGGAGTAGAAGAAAGATTGAAGATTTTCCTGAGAGCTCTTTAAATTATATAACCAATACTTTTTGTTTGACCCACCTCGTTCCAATAGTTTAGCCGCTAGAGCGTTAGCAAAGTTGAAACAAAAATGTGACTATTACCAAGCCCCTGATAGTAGTAGAACAAAGATTTTATTTTTTCCTGACAGCTCTTTAAATTATCTAACCAACGCTTTATGTTAGCGGGTAAACTGTTTGAACGAGGTGAGTCAAACATAAAGCGTTAGATAATTTAAAGAGCTCTCAGGAAAGTCATTAATTTTTCTTCTACATCTACCAGGGGCTTGGCAATAGTCACATTTTTGTTTCACCTTTGCTAACGCTCTGAGGCTAAACTATTGAAACGATGTGAGTAAAACATAAAGCATTGGTTAGATAATTTAAAGAGCTCTCAAGAAAGTCTTCAATCTTTCTTCTACTCCTATCAGGGGCTTGGTAATAGTCACATTTTTATTTCAACTTTGCTAACTCTCTAGCGGCTAAACTATTGGAACGAGGTGGGTCAAACATAAAGCATTAGTTAGATAATTTAAAGAGCTTTCAGGAAAGTACTCAGTCTTTCTTCTATTCCTATCAGCGGCTTGGCAATAGTCACATTTTTGTTTCAACTTTGCTAACGCTCTAGCGGCTAAACTATTTGAACGAGGTGAGTCACACATAAAGCCTTGGTTAGATAATTTAAAGAGCTGTCAGGAAAGTCTTCAATCTTTGTTCTACTACTATCAGGGGCTTGGCAATAGTCACATTTTTGTTTCACTTTTGATAACGCTTTAGCGGGTAAACTGTTTGAACGAGGTGAGTCAAACATAAAGCGTTGGTTAGATAATTTAAAGAGCTGTCAGGAAAGTATTCAATCTTTGTTCTACTACTATCAGGGGCTTGGTAATATTGGAACGAGTTGTGTCAAACATAAAGCGTTGGTTAGATAATTTAAAGAGCTCTCAGGAAAGTCTTCAATCTTTATTCTACTCCTATCATGGGCTTGGAAGTAGTCACATTTTTGTTTCACTTTTATTTATGCTCTAGCGGGTAAACTATTTAAACGAGGTTAGTCGAACATAAAGCATTGGTTAGATAATTTAAAGAGCTTTCAGAAAAGTCTTCAATCTTTCTTCTACTCCTATCAGGGGCTTGGAAATAGTCACATTTTTGTTTCAACTTTGCTAACGCTCTAGCGGCTAACGAGGTCGGTCAAACACAAAGCATTGGTTAGATAATTTAAAGAGCTCTCAGGAAAATCTTCACTCTTTTTTCTACTCCTATCAGGGGCTTGGCAATTGCCACATTTTTGTTTCAACTTTGCTAAAGCTCTAGCGGGTAAACTATTTAAACGAGCTGAGTCAAACATAAAACAATGGTTAGATAAGTTAAAAAGCTCACAGGAAAGTCTTCAATCTTTCTTGTACATCTACCAGGGGCGTGGCAATAGTAACATTTTTGTTTCACTTTTGATAACGCTCTAGCGGGTAAACTATTTGTACGAGGTGAGTTAAACATAAAACATTGGTTAGATAATTTAAAGGGATTTCAGGAAAGTCTTCAATCTTTCTTCTGCTCTAACCAGGTGTTTGGCAATAGTCACATTTTTGTTTCAACTTTGCTAACGCTATCGTGGCTAAACTATTAAAACGAGGTGGGTCGAACATAAAGCATTGGTTAGATAATTAAAAGAGCTCTCAGGAAAGTCTTCAATCTTTGTTCTACATCTACCAGGGGCAATAGTCACATTTTTGTTTTAACTTTGCTAACGCGCTGAGGCTAAACTATTGGAACGAGGTGGGTCAAACATAAAGCATTGGTTAGATAATTTAAAGACCTCTTAGGAAAACTTTCCATCTTTCTTCTACTCCTACCAGGCGCTTGGCAATAGTCACATTTTTTTTTCACTTTTGATAACGCTCTAGCCGGTAAACGATTTGAACGAGGTGGGTCAAACATAAAGCATTGGTTAGATAATTTAAAGAGCTCTCAGGAAAGTCTTCAATCTTTCTTCTACTCCTACCAGGCGCTTGGCAATAGTCACATTTTTGTTTCAACTTTGCTAACGCTCTGAGGCTAAACTATTTGAATGAGGTGGGTCGAACATAAAGCATTGGTTAGATAATTTAAACAAATGAGTTGAACCATCTCAATATCGATTGCTAAATGTGTATATACAACAAAATCGACTTTATGCCTAAATATAAGACTATGGAATTATGGCTTTTTGTCAACTTCAGTTCTCTAAAGGAGGTTTATTAACTTAAATATGTTAAACCAGTTATCTGAAGCATTTCGATATCGATTGCGAAACGTGTATATACAAGATAATCGACTTTATACCTAAATATAAAATTACGGAATTCTTCTAAATGCACTGCCGTTATACCGTTAAGGCTTTATGTAGACTTCAGTATGCTTAAAAATGTTTATTAACTTAATATGTTAAACTAATGATTTGAAGCATTTCGATATCGATAGCTAAAACTGTATATACAAGAAAATCGACTTTATGCCTAAATATAAGATTACAGAATTCTTCTAAATGCACTGCCGTTATGCCGCCATGGCTATAAGCCAACTTCCGTTCGTTAAAGAAGGTTTATTAACTTAAACTTTGAAGCATTTCGATATCGATTGCTGAATGTGTATATACAAGAAAATCGACCTATACATAAATATAAGATTACGGAATTCTTCTAAATGCACTGTCGTTATGCCGCCATGGTTTTGTATCACCTTCGTTACGTTAAAGAAGGTAAACGAACTTAAATATGTTAAACGAATGATTTGAAGCATTTCGATATCGATAGCTAAATGTGTATATACAAGAAAAGCGACTTTTTACCTAAATATAAGATTACGGAATTCTTCTAAATGCACTGCCGTTATGCCGCCATGGCTTTAAGCCAACTTCCGTTCGTTATTTTACTTAAATATGTTAAACTAATGATAAATGTGTATATACAACAAAATCGACTTTATACATAAATATACGATAGCGGAATTCTTCTAAATGCATTGTCGTTATGCCGCTATGGCTTTATATCACCTTCATTACGTTAAAGAAGGTTAACTAACTTAAATATGTTAAACTAATGATTTGAAGATTTTCGATATCGATTGCTATATGCGTAAATACAAGAAAATCGACTATATACCTAAATATAAGATTACGGAATTCTTCTACATGCACTGTCGTTATGCCGCCATGGCTTTATATCACCTTCATTACGTTAAAGAAGGTTAATTAACTTAAATATGTTAAACTAATGATTTGAAGCATTTCGATATCGATTGCTAGATGTGTATATACAACAAAATCGACTTTATACCCAAATATAAGATTACGGAATTCTTCTAAATGCACTGTCGTTATGCCGCCATGGCTCTATATCACTTTCATTGCGTTAAAAAAGGTTAACTAACTTAAATATGTTAAACTAATGATTTGAAGCATTTCAATATCGATTGCTAAATGTGTATGTACAACAAAATCGACTTTATACCTAAATGTAAGATAACGGAATTCATATAAATGTACTGGCGTTATACCGTTATGGCTTTATGTAAACTTTAGTATGATAAAGAAGGTTAATTAACATAAATATGCTAAACCAGTTATCTGATGCATTTCGATATCAATTGCTTAATGTGTAATTACAAGAAACTCGACTTTATACCTAAATATAAGATTACGGAATTCTTCCAAATGCACTGCCGTTATACCGTTATGGCTTTATGTACACTTCAGTGAGAAAAATAAGGTTAATTAACTTAAGTATGTTAAACTAATGAGTTGAACCATCTCGATATCGATTGCTTATGAGTATATACAACAAAATCGACTTTATACCTAAATATAAGATTACGGAATTCTTCCAAATGCACTGCCATTATACCGTTATGGCTATATGTTAACTTCAGTTTGTTAAAGAAGGTTTATTAACTTAAATATGTTAAACCAGGTATTTGAAGCATTTCGATATCGATTGCTTAATGCATATATAAAATAAAATCGACTTTATACCTAAATATAAGACTACGGAATTCTTCCAAATGTACTGTCGTTATGCCGCCATGTCTTTATGTCACCTTCATTACGTTAAAGAAGACTAATTAACTTAAATATGTTAAACTAATGATTTGAAGCATTTCCATATCGATTGCTAAATGTGTATATACACGAAAATCGACTTTATACCTAAATATAAGATTACGGAATTCTTCTAAATGCACTGCCGCTATGCCGCCATGGCTTTATGCCAACTTCCGTTCGTTAAAGAAGGTTAATTAACTTAAATATGTTAAACTAATGATTTGAAGCATTTCGATATCGATTGCTAAATGTGTATGTACAACAAAATCGACTTTATACCTAAATATAAGATAACAGAATTCATATAAATATACTGCCGTTATGCCGTGATGGCGTTATGTAAACTTCAGTAAGATTAAGAAGGTTAATTAACTTAAATATGCTAAACCAGTTATTTGAAGCATTTCGATATCGATTGCAAAATGTGTATATACAAGAAAATCGAATTTATGCGTAAATATGAGACTACGGAATTCTTCTTAATGCAGTGCCGTTATGGCTTTATGTCAACTTCAGTTCGCTAAAGGAGGTTTATTATCTTAAATATGTTAAACCAGTTATCTGAAGCATTTCCATATCGATTGCGAAATGTATATATACAAGAAAATCGACTTTATACCTAACTATAAAATTATAACATTACGGAATTCTTCTAAATGCACTGCCGTTACACCGTTAAGGCTTTATGTAGACTTCAGTATGCTTAAAAATGTTTAATAACTTAATATGTTAAACTAATGATTTGAAGCATTTCGATATCGATAGCTAAAAGTGTATATACAAGAAAATCGACTTTATGCCTAAATATAAGATTACGGAATTCTTCTAAATGCACTGCCGTTATGCCGACATGGCTATAAGCCAACTTCCGTTCGTTAAAGAAGATTTATTAACTTAAACATGTTAAACTAATGATTTAAAGCATTTCGATATCGATTGCTGAATGTGTATATACAAAAAAATCGACTTTATACATAAATATAAGATTACGGAATTCTTCTAAATGCACTGTCGTTATGCCGCCATGGCTTTATATCACCTTCATTACGTTAAAGAAGGTTAACGAACTTAAATATGCTAAACGAATGATTTGAAGCATTTCGATATCGATAGCTAAATGTGTATATACAAGAAAATCGACTTTATACATAAATATAAGATTACGGAGTTCTTCTAAATGCACTGCCGTTATGCCGCCATGGCTTTAAGCCAACTTCAGTTCGTTAAAGAAGGTTTATTAACTTAAATATGTTAAACTAATGATTTGAAGCATTTCGATATCGATTGCTAAATGCGTATATACAAGAAAATCGACTTTATACATAAATATAATATTACGGAATTCTTCGAAATGCACTGTCGTTATGCCGCCATGGCTTTATATCACCTTCATTACGTTAAAGAAGGTTTACGAACTTAAATATGTTAAACTAATGATTTGAAGCATTTCGATATCGATTGCTAAATGTGTATATACAAGAAAATCGACTTTATACGTAAATATAAGATTACGGAATTCTTCTAAATGCACTGTCGTTATGCCGCCATGGCTTTATATAACCTTCATTACGTTAAAGAAGGTTAACGAACTTAAATATGTTAAACGAATGATTTGAAGCATTTCGATATCGATAGCTAAATGTGTATAGAAGAAAATCGACTTTTTACCTGGATATAAGTTTACGGAATTCTTCCAAATGCACTGCCGTTATACCGTTATGGCTTTACGTAAACTTCAGTAAGAAAAAGAAGGTTAATTAACTTAAATATGTTAAACTAATGATTTGAAGCATCTCGATATCGATTGCTAAATGTGTATATACAACAAAATCGACATTATACCTAAATATAAGTTTACGAAATTCTTCCAAATGCACTGTCGTTATACCGTTATGGCTTTATGTAAACTTCAATCAGAGAAAGAAGGTTAATTAACTTAAGTATGTTAAACTAATGATTTGAAGCATTTCGTTATCGATTGCTAAATGTGTATATACAAGAAAATCGACTTTATACCTAAATATAAGATTACGGAATTCTTCTAAATGCACTGCCGTTATGCCGTTATGCCGTAATGGCTTTATGCCAACTTCCGTTCGTTAAAGAAGGTTAATTAACTTAATTATGTTAAACTAATGATTTGAAGCATTTCGATATCGATTGCTAAATGTGTATATACAAGAAAATCGACTTTATGCCTAAATATAAGACTATGGAATTATGGCTTTATGTCAACTTCAGTTCGCTAAAGGAGGTTTATTAACTTAATTATGTTAAACCAGTTATCTGAAGCATTTCGATATCGATTGCGAAACGTGTATATACAAGATAATCGACTTTATACCTAAATATAAAATTATAATATTACGGAAATCTTCTAAATGCACTGCCGTTATACCGTTAAGGCTTTATGTAGACTTCAGTATGCTAAAAAATCTTTATTAACTTAATATGTTAAACTTATGATTTGAAGCATTTCGATATCGATAGCTAAATGTGTATAAACAAAAAAATCGACTTTATACCTAAATATAAGATTACGGAATTCTTCTAAATGCACTGCCGTTATGCCGCCATGGCTTTAAGCCAACTTCCGTTCGTTAAAGAAGGTTTATTAGCTTAAATATGTTAAACTAATTATTTGAAGCATTTCGATATCGATTGTTAAATGTGTACATACAAAAAAATCGACTTTATAACTAAATATAAGATTACGGAATTCTTCTAAATGCACTGTCGTTATGCCGCCATGGCTTTATATCACCTTCATTACGTTTAAAAAAGGTTAACTAACTTAAATATGTTAAACTAATGATTTGAAGATTTTCGATATCGATTGCTAAATGCGTAAATACAAGAAAATCGAATATATACCTAAATATAAGATTACGGAATTCTTCTACATGCACTGTCGTTATGCCGCCATGGGGTTTATATAACCTTCATTATGGTAAAGAAGGTTAATTAACTTAAATATGTTAAACTAATGATTTGAAGCATTTCAATATCGATTGCTAAATTTGTATGTACAACAAAATCGACTTTATACCTAAATGTAAGATAACGGAATTCATATAAATGTACTGCCGTTATACCGTTATGGCTTTATGTAAACTTTAGTATGATAAAGAAGGTTAATTAACATAAATATGCTAAACCAGTTATCTGATGCATTTCGATATCAATTGCTTAATGTGTAAATACAAGAAACTCGACTTTATACCTAAATATAAGATTACGGGAAATTTTTCCAAATGCACTGCCGTTATACCGTTATGGCTTTATGTACACTTCAGTGAGAAAAATAAGGTTAATTAACTTAAGTATGTTAAACTAATGAGTTGAACCATCTCGATATCGATTGCTTATGAGTATATAAGAGAGAGATATAAGAGAGTAAATATAAGACTACGGAATTTTTCTACATGCACTGCCGTTATGCCGCCATGGCTTTATATCAACTTCAATACGTTAAAGAAGGTTAAATTTAAATTAAATATGTTAAACTAATGATTTGAAGCATTTCGTTATCGATTGCTAAATGTGTGTATACAAGAAAATCGACTTTATACCTAAATATAAGATTACGGAATTCTTCTAAATGCACTGCCGTTATGCCGCCATGGTTTTTTTATCACCTTCAGATCGCTAAAAAAGGTTTATTCACTTAAATATGTTGAACTAATGAGTTGAACCATCTCGATATTGATTGCTAATGTGTATATACAACAAAATCGACTTTATACCTAAATATAAGATTACGGAATTCTTCCAAGTGCACTGCCATTATACCGTTATGGCTTTATGTTAACTTCAGTTTGTTAAAGAAGGTTTTTTAACTTAAATATGTTAAACCAGGTATTTGAAGCATTTCGATATCGATTGCTTAATGCATATATAAAAGAAAATCGACTTTATACCTAAATATAAGACTACGGAATTCTTCCAAATGTACTGTCGTTATGCCGCCATGTCTTTATGTCACCTTCATTACGTTAAAGAAGACTAATTAAATTAAATATGTTAAACTAATGATTTGAAGCATTTCCATATCGATTGCTAAATGTGTATGTACAACAAAAACGACTTTATACCTAAATATAAGATAACGGAATTCATATAAATATACTGCCGTTATGCCCTGATGGCTTTATGTAAACTTCAGTAAGATTAAGAAGGTTAATTAACTTAAATATGCTAAACCAGTTATTTGAAGCATTTCGATATCGATTGCAAAATGTGTATATACAAGAAAATCGAATTTATGCGTAAATAGAGACTACGGAATTCTTCCAAATGCAGTGCCGTTATGGCTTTATGTCAACTTCAGTTCGCTAAAGGAGGTTTATTATCTTAAATATGTTAAACCAGTTATCTGAAGCATTTCCATGTCGATTGCGAAATGTATATATACAAGAAAATCGACTTTATACCTAACTATAAAATTATAACATTACGGAATTCTTCTAAATGCACTGCCGTTATACCGTTAAGGCTTTATGTAGACTTCAGTATGCTTAAAAATGTTTATTAACTTAATGTGTTAAACTAATGATTTGAAGCATTTCGATATCGATAGCTAGAAGTGTATATACAAGAAAATCGACTTTATGCCTAAATATAAGATTACGGAATTCTTCTAAATGCACTGCCGTTATGCCGACATGGCTATAAGCCAACGTCCGTTCGTTAAAGAAGGTTTATTAACTTAAACATGTTAAACTAATGATTTAAAGCATTTCGATATCGATTGCTGAATGTGTATATACAAAAAAATCGACTTTATACATAAATATAAGATTACGGAATTCTTCTAAAAGCACTGTCGTTATGCCGCCATGGCTTTATATCACCTTCATTACGTTAAAGAAGGTTAACGAACTTAAATATGCTAAACGAATGATTTGAAGCATTTCGATATCGATAGCTAAATGTGTATATACAAGAAAATCGACTTTATACATAAATATAAGATGACGGAGTTCTTCTAAATGCACTGCCGTTATGCCGCCATGGCTTTAAGCCAACTTCCGTTCGTTAAAGAAGGTTTATTAACTTAAATATGTTAAACTAATGATTTGAAGCATTTCGATATCGATTGCTAAATGCGTATATACAAGAAAATCGACTTTATACATAAATATAATATTACGGAATTCTTCTAAATGCACTGTCGTTATGCCGCCATGGCTTTATATCACCTTCATTACGTTTAAAAAAGGTTAACGAACTTAACTATGTTAAACTAATGATTTGAAGCATTTCGATATCGATTGCTAAATGTGTATATACAAGAAAATCGACTTTATACGTAAATATAAAATTACGGAATTCTTCTAAATGCACTGTCGTTATGCCGCCATGGCTTTATATAACCTTCATTACGTTAAAGAAGGTTAACGAACTTAAATATGTTAAACGAATGATTTGAAGCATTTCGATATCGATAGCTAAACGTGTATAGAAGAAAATCGACTTTTTTCCTGGATATAAGTTTACGGAATTTTTCCAAATGCACTGGTGTTATACCGTTTTGGCTTTATGTAAACTTCAGTAAGATAAAGATGGTTAATTAACTTAAATATGTTAAACTAATGATTTGAAGCATTTCGATATCGATTGCTAAATGTGTATATACAACAAAATTTGACTTTATACATAAATATACGACAGCGGAATTCTACTAAATGCAATGCCGTTATGCCGACATGGTTTTATATCACCTTCAGATCGTTAAAGAAGGTTTATTAACTTAAATATGTTGAACTAATGAGTTGAACCATCTCGATATTGATTGCTAATGTGTATATACAACAAAATCGACTTTATACCTAAATATAAGATTACGGAATTCTTCCAAATGCACTGCCATTATACCGTTATGGCTTTATGTTACCTTCAGTTTGTTAAAGAAGGTTTATTAACTTAAAAATGTTAAACCAGGTATTTGAGGCATTTCGATATCGATTGCTTAATGCATATATAAAAGAAAATCGACTTTATACCTAAATATAAGACTACGTAATTCTTCCAAAAGTACTGTCGTTATGCCGCCATTTCTTTATATCAACTTCAATACGATAAAGAAGGTTAATTAACTTAAATTTGTTAAACTAATGATTTGAAGCATTTCGATATTGAAAGCTAAATGTGTATGTAAAAGAAAATCGAATTTATACCTAAACATAAGATTACGGAATTCTTCCAAATGTACTGTCGTTATGCCGCCATGTCTTTATGTCACCTTCATTACGTTAAAGAAGGCTTATTAACTTAAATATGTTAAACTAATGATTTGAAGCATTTCCATATCGATTGCTAAATGTGTATATACAAGAAAATCGACTTTATACCTAAATATAAGATTACGGGAAATTTTTCTAAATGCACTGCCGCTATGCCGCCATGGCTTTATGCCCAAATTCCGTTCGTTAAAGAAGGTTTAAAGATCTTAAATATGTTAAACTAATGATTTGAAGCATCTCGATATCGATAGCTAAATGTGTATAGTAGAAAATCGACTTTTTACCTAAATAAAAGTTTACGGAATTCTTCCAAATGCACTGGTGTTATACCGTTTTGGCTTTATGTAAAATTCAGTAAGATAACGAAGGTTAATTAACTTAAATATGCTAAACCAGTTATTTGAAGCATTTCGATATCGATTGCAAAATGTGTATATACAAGAAAATCGAATTTATGCCTAAATATGAGACTACGGAATTCTTCCAAAAGCAGTGCCGTTATGGCTTTATGTCAACTTCAGTTCGCTAAAGGAGGTTTATTAACTTAAATATGTTAAACCAGTTATCTGAAGCATTTCCATATCGATTGTGAAATGTATATATACAAGAAAATCGACTTTATACCTAACAATAAAATTATAACATTACGGAATTCTTCTAAATGCACTGCCGTTATACCGTTAAGGCTTTATGTAGACTTCAGTATGCTTAAAAATGTTTATTAACTTAATATGTTAAACTAATGATTTGAAGCATTTCGATATCGATAGCTAAAAGTGTATAGTAGAAAATCGACTTTATGCCTAAATATAAGCTTACGGAATTCTTCTAAATGCACTGCCGTTATGCCGCCATGGCTATAAGCCAACTTCCGTTCGTTAAAGAAGGTTTATTAACTTAAATATGTTAAACTAATGATTTAAAGCATTTCGTTATCGATTGCTAAATGCGTATATACAAGAAAATCGACTTTATACATAAATAAAATATTACGGAATTCTTCTAAATGCACTGTCGTTATGCCGCCATGGCTTTAAGCCAACTTCCGTTCGTTAAAGAAGGGTTATTAACTTAAATATGTTAAACTAATGATTTGAAGCATTTCGATATCGATAGCAAAATGTTTATAGAAGAAAATCGACTTTTTTCATAAATATAATACTACGGAATTCTTCTAAATGCACTGTCGTTATGCCGCCATGGCTTTATATCACCTTCATTACGTTAAAGAAGGTTAACGATCTTAAATATGTTAAACTAATGATTTGAAGCATTTCGATATCGATTGCTAAATGTGTATATACTAGAAAATCGACTTTATACATAAATATAAGATTACGGAATTCTTCTAAATGCACTGTCGTTATGCCGCCATGGCTTTAAGCCAACTTCCGTTCGTTAAAGAAGGGTTATTAACTTAAATATGTTAAACTAATGATTTGAAGCATTTCGATATCGATAGCAAAATGTTTATAGAAGAAAATCGACTTTATACATAAATATAAGATTTCCAAGCCCGTGGTAGGAGTAGAAGAAAGATTGAAGACTTTCCTGACAGCTCTTTAAATTATCTAACCAATGCTTTATGTTTGACTAACCTCGTTTAAATAGTTTACCCGCTAGAGCATTAATAAAAGTGAAACAAAAATGTGACTATTTCCAAGCCCCTGATAGGAGTAGAATAAAGATTGAAGACTTTCCTGAGAGCTCTTTAAATTATCTAACCAACGCTTTATGTTTGACCCAACTCGTTCCAATAGTTTAGCCGCTAGAGCATCGCAAAGTTATAACAAAAATGTGACTATTGCCAAGCCCCTGATAAGAGTAGAAGAAAGATTGAAGACTTTCTTGAGAGCTCTTTAAATTATCTAACCAATGCCTTATTTTCGACCCACCTCATTCAAATAGTTTAGCCTCAGAGCGTTATCAAAAGTGAAACAGAAATGTGACTATTACCAAGCCCCTGATAGGAGTAGAATAAAGATTGAAGACTTTCCTGAGAGCTCTTTAAATTATCTAACCAACGCTTTATGTTTGACCCAACTCGTTCCAATAGTTTAGCCTCAGAGCGTTAGCACAGTTGAAACAAAAATGTGACTATTTCCAAGCCCCTGATAGGAGTAGAATAAAGATTGAAGACTTTCCTGAGAGCTCTTTAAATTATCGAACCAACGCTTTATGGTTGACCCAACTCGTTCCAATAGTTTAGCCGATAGAGCGTTAGCAAAGTTGAAACAAAAATGTGACTATTTCCAAGCCCCTGATAGGAGTATAATAAAGATTGAAGACTTTCCTGAGAGCTCTTTAAATTATCTAACCAACGCTTTATGTTCGACCCACCTCAATCAAATAGTTTAGCCTCAGAGCGTTAGCACAGTTGAAACAAAAATGTGACTATTCCCAAGCCCCTGGTAGGAATAGAAGAAAGATTGAAGACTTTCCTGAGAGCTCTTTAAATTATCTAACCAACACTTTATGTTTGACCCAACTCGTTCTAATTGTTTAGCCGCTAGAGCGTTAGCAAAGTTGAAACAAAAATGTGACTATTGCCAAGCCCCTGATAATAGTAGAAGAAAGATAGAAGACTTTTCTGAAAGGTCTTTAAATTATCTAACCAATGCTTTATGTTTGACTAACCTCGTTTAAATAGTTTACCCGCTAGAGCATTAATAAAAGTGAAACAAAAATGTGACTATTTCCAAGCCCCTGATAGGAGTAGAATAAAGATTGAAGACGTTCCTGAGAACTCTTTAAATTATCTAACCAATGCCTTATTTTCGACCCACCTCATTCAAATAGTTTAGCCTCAGAGCGTTATCAAAAGTGAAACAGAAATGTGACTATTACCAAGCCCCTGATAGGAGTAGAAGAAAGATTGAAGACTTTCCGGAGAGCTCTTAAAATTATCTAACCAACGCTCTATGTTTGACCCAACTCCTTCTAATTGTTTAGCCGCTAGAGCGTTAGCAAAGTTGAAACAAAAATGTGACTATTTCCAAGCCCCTGATAGGAGTAGAATAAACTTTGAAGACTTTCCTGAGAGCTCTTTAAATTATCTAACCAACGCTTTATGTTTGACCCAACTCGTTCCAATAGTTTAGCCGCTAGAGCGTTAGCAAAGTTGAAACAAAAATAAATGTGACTATTACCAAGCCCCTGATAGGAGTAGAAGAAAGATTGAAGATTTTCCTGAGAGCTCTTTAAATTATATAACCAATACTTTTTGTTTGACCCACCTCGTTCCAATAGTTTAGCCGCTAGAGCGTTAGCAAAGTTGAAACAAAAATGTGACTATTACCAAGCCCCTGATAGTAGTAGAACAAAGATTTTATTTTTCCTGACAGCTCTTTAAATTATCTAACCAACGCTTTATGTTAGCGGGTAAACTGTTTGAACGAGGTGAGTCAAACATAAAGCGTTAGATAATTTAAAGAGCTCTCAGGAAAGTCATTAATTTTCTTCTACATCTACCAGGGCTTGGCAATAGTCACATTTGTAGAAGGGGGAAAATAGAAAGATTTTCTGAAAGGTCTTTAAATTATCTAACCAATGCTTTATGTTTGACTAACCTCGTTTAAATAGTTTACCCGCTAGAGCATTAATAAAAGTGAAACAAAAATGTGACTATTTCCAAGCCCCTGATAGGAGTAGAATAAAGATTGAAGACGTTCCTGAGAACTCTTTAAATTATCTAACCAATGCCTTATTTTCGACCCACCTCATTCAAATAGTTTAGCCTCAGAGCGTTATCAAAAGTGAAACAGAAATGTGACTATTACCAAGCCCCTGATAGGAGTAGAAGAAAGATTGAAGACTTTCCGGAGAGCTCTTAAAATTATCTAACCAACGCTCTATGTTTGACCCAACTCCTTCTAATTGTTTAGCCGCTAGAGCGTTAGCAAAGTTGAAACAAAAAAGTGACTATTTCCAAGCCCCTGATAGGAGTAGAATAAACTTTGAAGACTTTCCTGAGAGCTCTTTAAATTATCTAACCAACGCTTTATGTTTGACCCAACTCGTTCCAATAGTTTAGCCGCTAGAGCGTTAGCAAAGTTGAAACAAAAATAAATGTGACTATTACCAAGCCCCTGATAGGAGTAGAAGAAAGATTGAAGATTTTTCTGAGAGCTCTTTAAATTATATAACCAATACTTTTTGTTTGACCCACCTCGTTCCAATAGTTTAGCCGCTAGAGCGTTAGCAAAGTTGAAACAAAAATGTGACTATTACCAAGCCCCTGATAGTAGTAGAACAAAGATTTTATTTTTTCCTGACAGCTCTTTAAATTATCTAACAACGCTTTATGTTAGCGGGTAAACTGTTTGAACGAGGTGAGTCAAACATAAAGCGTTAGATAATTTAAAGAGCCTCAGGAAAGTCATTAATTTTTCTTCTACATCTACCAGGGGCTTGGCAATAGTCACATTTTTGTTTCACCTTTGCTAACGCTCTGAGGCTAAACTATTGAAACGATGTGAGTAAAACATAAAGCATTGGTTAGATAATTTAAAGAGCTCTCAAGAAAGTCTTCAATCTTTCTTCTACTCCTATCAGGGGCTT
>JAPZAG010002078.1:0-21818 GCA_027475135.1 Bactrocera correcta
TAACATATTTAAGATAATTAACCCTCTTTATCTTACTGAAGTCTACAAACGCCTTAACGCCATAACGGCAAAGCATTTAGAAGAATTATGTAATCTTATATTTCGGTATAAAGCCGATTTTCTTGTATATACTCATTTAGCAATCGAAATCGAAAAGCTTCAAATCATAAGCTTAACATATTTAAGTTAATTAACCCTCTTTATTTTATTGAAGTCTACAAACACCTTAACGGCATAACGGCAAAGCATTTAGAAGAATTACGTTATCTTATATTTAGGTATAAAGTCGATTTTCTTGTATATACTCATTTAGCAATCGATATAGAAATGCTTCAAATCATTAGTTTAACATATTTAAGTTAATTAACCCTCTTTATCTTACTGAAGTCTACAAACGTTTTAACGGCATAACGGCAAAGCATTTAGAAGAATTACGTAATCTTATATTTAGGTATTAAGTCGATTTTCTTGTATACACACATTTAGCAATCGATATCGAAATGCCTCAAATCATTAGTGTAACATATTTAAGTTAATTAACCTTCTTTAACATATTGAAGTTCATATAAAGCCATGGCGGCATAACGACAGTACATTTGGAAGAATTCCGTAATATTATATTTAGGTGTAAAGTCGATTTTCTTGTATATCTGCATTAAGCAATCGATTTCGAAATGCTTCCAATAACTGGTGTAACATATCTAAGTTAATAAGCCTTCTTTAACGAACTGAAGTTAACATAAAGCCATAACGGCAATGCATTTAGAAGAATTCCGTAAGCGTATATTTAGGTATAAAGTCGATTTTGTTGTATATACACATTTAGCAATCGATATCGAAATGCCTCAAATCACTAGCTTAACATATTTAAGTTAATTAACCTTCTTTAACATATTGAAGTTCATATAAAGCCATGGCGGCATAACGACAGCACATTTGGAAGAATTACGTAATCTTATATTTAGGTGTAAAGTCGATTTTCTTATATATACTCATTTAGCAATCGATATCGAAATGCCTCAAATCATAAGTTTAACATATTTAAGTTAATAAAGCTTCTTTAACGCAACGAAGTTAACATAAAGCCATCGCGGCATAACGGCAGTGCATTTAGAAGAATTCCGTAAGCTTATATTTAGGTATAAAGTCGATTTTGTTGTTAATACACATTTAGTCATCGATATCTAAATGCTGCAAATCATTAGTTTAACATATTTAAGTTAATTAACCTTTTTTAACGTATTGAAGTTGATATAAAGCCATGGTGGCATAACGACAGTACATTTGGAAGAATTCCGTAATCTTTTATTTAGGTATAAAGTCGATTTTCTTGTATATATGCATTAAGCAATCGATATCGAAATGCTTCAAATAACTGGTTTAACATATTTAAGTTAACAAACCTTCTTTAACTAACTGAAGTTAACATAAAGCCATAACGGTATAACGGCAGTGCATTTAGAAGAATTCCGTAATCTTATATTTAGGTACTAAGTCGATTTTCTTGTATATACACATTTAGCAATCGATATCGAAATGCCTCAAATCATTAGTTTAACATATTTAAGCTAATTAACCCCCTTTATCTTACTGAAGTCTACAAACGCCTTAACGGCATAACGGCAAAGCATTTAGAAGAATTACGTAATCTTATACTTAGGTATAAAGTCGATTTTCTTGTATATACTCATTTAAGATAATTAACCCTCTTTATCTTACTGAAGTCTACAAACGCCTTAAGGCCATAACTGCAAAGCATTTAGAAGAATTATGTAGTCTTATATTTCGGTATAAAGCCGATTTTCTTGTATATACTCATTTAGCAATCGAAATCGAAAAGCTTCAAATCATAAGCTTAACATATTTAAGTTAATTAACCCTCTTTATTTTATTGAAGTCTACAAACACCTTAACGGCATAACGGCAAAGCATTTAGAAGAATTATGTTATCTTATATTTAGGTATAAAGTCGATTTTCTTGTATATACTCATTTAGCAATCGATATAGAAATGCTTCAAATCATTAGTTTAACATATTTAAGTTAATAAACTGTTGTAAATTTAGTTTAATCTGGAAGCCGAACTAAATCACGTCATCTTCAAGTGAACTTAAAACGGAAGTAAAGTATATTTTATTAAAGAATAAAATGCCCGCTTATATGAGCAGAGTTGCATTTAATAAGTATAAATGATCGTTCTATTTAATTTTCAACATTAACCCTCTTTATCTTACTGAAGTCTACAAACGTTTTAACGGCATAACGGCAAAGCATTTAGAAGAATTACGTAATCTTATATTTAGGTATTAAGTCGATTTTCTTGTATACACACATTTAGCAATCGATATCGAAATGCCTCAAATCATTAGTTTAACGTATTTAAGTTAATTAACCTTCTTTAACATATTGAAGTTCATATAAAGCCATGGCGGCATAACGACAGTACATTTGGAAGAATTCCGTAATATTATATTTAGGTATAAAGTCGATTTTCTTGTATATCTGCATTAAGCAATCCATTTCGAAATGCTTCCAATAACTGGTGTAACATATCTAAGTTAATAAACCTTCTTTAACGAACTGAAGTTAACATAAAGCCATAACGGCAGTGCATTTAGAAGAATTCCGTAAGCGTATATTTAGGTATAAAGTCGATTTTGTTGTATATACACATTTAGCAATCGATATCGAAAATCTTCAAATCATTAGTTTAACATATTTAAAATAATTAACCTTCTTTAACGTATTGAAGTTGATACAAACCGTGGTGGCATAACGACAGTACATTTGGAAGAATTCCGTAATCTTATATTTAGGTATAAAGTCGATTTTCTTGTATATACACATTTAGCAATCGATATCGAAATGCCTCAAATAATAAGATTATCATATTTAAGTTAATTAACCTTTTTTAACGTATTGAAGTTGATATAAAGCCTGGTGGCATAACGACAGTACATTTGGAAGAATTCCGTAATCTTATATTTAGGTATAAAGTCGATTTTGTTGTGTATATGCATTTAGCAATCGATTTCGAAAATCTTCAAATCATTAGTTTAACATATTTAAGTTAATAAAGCTTCTTTAACGCACTGAAGTTAACACAAAGCCATGGCGGCATAACGGCAGTTCATGTAGAAGAATTCCGTAATCTTATATTTAGGTATAAAGTCGATTTTCTTGTATATACACATTAGCAATCGAAATCGAATAGCTTCAAGGCATTAGTTTAACATATTTAAGTTAATTAACCCTCTTTATCTTACTGAAGTCTACAAACGTTTTAACGGCATAACGGCAAAGCATTTAGAAGAATTCCGTAATCTTATATTTAGGTATAAAGTCGATTTTGTTGTGTATATGCATTTAGCAATCGATTTCGAAAATCTTCAAATCATAAGTTTAACATATTTAAGCTAATTAACCCTCTTTATCTTACTGAAGTCTACAAACGCCTTAACGGCATAACGACAGTACATTTGGAAGAATTCCGTTATCATATATTTAGGTATAAAGTCGATTTTCTTGTACATACACATTTAGCAATCGATTTCGAAATGCCTCAAATCATTAGTTTAACATATTTAAGAAATTAACCCTCTTTATCTTGCTGAAGTCTACAAACGCCTTAATTGCATAACGGCAAAGCATTTAGAAGAATTACGTAATCTTATAATTAGGTATAAAGTCGATTTTCTTGTATATACTCATTAAGCAATCGATATAGAAATGCTTCATATCATTAGTTTAACATATTTAAGTTAATTAACCCTCTTTACCTTACTGAAGTCTACAAACGTTTTAACGGCATAACGGCAAAGCATTTAGAAGAATTACGTAATCCTATATTTAGGTATAAAGTCGATTTTGTTGTATATACACATTTAGCAATCGATATCGAAATGCCTCAAATCATTAGTTTAACATATTTAAGTTAATTAACCCCCTTTATCTTACTGAAGTCTACAAACGCCTTAACGGCATAACGGCAGTACATGTAGAAGAATTCCGTTATCATATATTTAGTTATAAAGTCGATTTTCTTGTACATACACATTTAGCAATCGATATCGAAATGCCTCAAATCATTAGTTTAACATATTTAAGTTAATTAACCCTCTTTATCTTACTGAAGTCTACAAACGCCTTAATGGCATAACGGCAAAGCATTTAGAAGAATTACGTTATCCTATATTTAGGTATAAAGTCGATTTTCTTGTATATATGCATTAAGCAATCGATATCGAAATGCTTCAAATAACTGCTTTAACATATTTAAGTTAATAAACCCTCTTTAACTAACTGAAGTTAACATAAAACCATAACGGTATAACGGCAGTGCATTTGGAAGAATTCCGTTACCCTATATTTAGGTATAAAGTCGATTTTCTTGTATACACATTTAGCAATCGATATCGAAATGCCTCAAATCATTAGTTTAACATATTTAAGTTAATTAACCCCCTTTATCTTACTGAAGTCTACAAACGCCTTAACGACATAACGGCAGTGCATGTAGAAGAATTCCGTTATCATATATTTGGGTATAAAGTCGATTTTCTTGTATATACACATTTAGCAATCGATATCGAAATGCCTCAATCATTAGTTTAATATATTTAAGTTAATTAACCCACTCTATCTTACTGAAGTCTACAAACGCCTTAACGGCATAACGGCAAAGCATTTAGAAGAATTCCGTAATCTTGTACTTAGGTATAAAGTCCATTTTCTTGTATATACTCATTTAGCAATCGAAACCGAAATGCTTCAAATCATTAGTTTAACATATTTAAGTAAATTAACCTTCTTTAACGTATAGAAGTTGATATAAAGCCATGGCGGCATAACGACAAGACATTTAGAAGAATTCCGTAGTCTTATATTTTGGTTTTAAGTCGATTTTCTTGTATATATGCATTAAGCAATCGATTTCGAAATGCTTCCAATAACTGGTGTAACATATCTAAGTTAATAAACCTTCTTTAACGAACTGAAGTTAACATAAAGCCATAACGGCAGTGCATTTAGAAGAGTTCCGTAAGCGTATATTTAGGTATAAAGCCGATTTTCTTCTATATGCACATTTATCAATCGATATCGAAATGCCTCAAATAATAGGATTATCATATTTAAGTTAATTAACCTTTTTTAACGTATTGAAGTTGATATAAAGCCTGGTGGCATAACGACAGTACATTTGGAAGAATTCCGTAATCTTATATTTAGGTATAAAGTCGATTTTCTTATATATACACATTAAGCAATCGAAATCGAATAGCTTCAAGGCATTAGTTTAACATATTCAAGTTAATTAACCCTCTTTATTTTACCGAAGTCTACAAACATCCTAACGGCATAACGGCAAAGCATTTAGAAGAATTACGTAATCTTATATTTAGGTATAAAGTCAATTTTTTTGTATATACTCATTTAGCAATCGATATAGAAATGCTTCATATCATTAGTTTAACATATTTAAGTTAATTAACCCTCTTTATCTTACTGAAGTCTACAAACGTTCTAACGGCATAACGGCAAAGAATTTAGAAGAATTACGTAATCTTATATTTAGGTATAAAGTCGATTTTGTTGTATATACACATCTAGCAATCGATATCGAAATGCCTCAAATCATTAGTTTAACATATTTAAGTTAATTAACCCCCTTTATGTTACTGAAGTCTACAAGCGCCTTAACGGCATAACGGCAGTGCATGTAGAAGAATTCCGTTATCATATATTTAGGTATAAAGTCGATTTTCTTGTACATACACATTTAGCAATCGATATCGAAATGCCTCAAATCATTAGTTTAACATATTTAAGTTAATTAACCTTCTATTTCTTACTGAAGTCTACAAACGCCTTAATCACATAACTGCAAAGCATCTAGAAGAATTACGTAATTTTATATTTAGGTATAAAGTCGATTTTCTTGTATATATGCATTAAGCAATCGATATCGAAATGCTTCAAATAACTGGTTTAACATATATAAGTTAATAAACCCTCTTTAACTAACTGAAGTTAACATAAAACCATAACGGTATAACGGCAGTGCATCTGGAAGAATTCCGTAAGCGTATATTTAGGTATAAAGTCGATTTTGTTGTATATACACATTTAGCAATCGATATCGAAATGCCTCAAATCATTAGTTTAATATATTTATGTTAATTAACCTTCTTTATCTTACTGAAGTCTACAAACGCCTTAATCGCATAACTGCAAAGCATTTAGAAGAATTACGTTATTTTATATTTAGGTATAAAGTCGATTTTCTTGTATATACTCATTTAGCAATCGATATAGAAATGCTTCATATCATTAGTTTAACATATTTAAGTTAATTAACCCTCTTTATCTTACTGAAGTCTACAAACGTTCTAACGGCATAACGGCAAAGAATTTAGAAGAATTACGTAATCTTATATTTAGGTATAAAGTCAATTTTTTTGTATATACTCATTTAGCAATCGATATAGAAATGCTTCATATCATTAGTTTAACATATTTAAGTTAATTAACCCTCTTTATCTCACTGAAGTCTACAAACGCCTTAACGGCATAACGGCAAAGCATTTAGAAGAACTACGTTATCTTATATTTAGGTATAAAGTCGATTTTCTTGTATATATGCATTAAGCAATCGATATCGAAATGCTTCAAATAACTGGTTTAACATATATAAGTTAATAAACCCTCTTTAACTAACTGAAGTTAACATAAAACCATAACGGTATAACGGCAGTGCATCTGGAAGAATTCCGTAAGCGTATATTTAGGTATAAAGTCGATTTTGTTGTATATACACATTTAGCAATCGATATCGAAATGCCTCAAATCATTAGTTTAATATATTTATGTTAATTAACCTTCTTTATCTTACTGAAGTCTACAAACGCCTTAATCGCATAACTGCAAAGCATTTAGAAGAATTACGTTATTTTATATTTAGGTATAAAGTCGATTTTCTTGTATATACTCATTTAGCAATCGATATAGAAATGCTTCAAATCATTAGTTTAACATATTTAAGTTAATTAACCTTCTTTAACATATTGAAGTTCATATAAAGCCATGGCGGCATAACGACAGTCTATTTGGAAGAATTCCGTAATCTTATATTTAGGTATAAGGAAGATTTTCTTGTATATATGCAAATAGCAATCGATTTCGAAAATCTTCAAATCATTAGTTTAACATATTTAAGTTAGTTAACCTTCTTTATCTTACTGAAATTTACACAAAGCCGTGGCGGCATAACGGCAGTTCATGTAGAAGAATTCCGTAATCTTATATTTAGGTATAAAGTCGATTTTCTTCTATATACACATTTAGCAATCGATATCGAAATGCCTCAAATCATTAGTTTATCATATTTTAGTTAATTAACCTTTTTTAACGTATTGAAGTTGATATAAAGCCATGGTGGCATAACGACAGTACATTTGGAAGAATTCCGTAATCTTATATTTAGGTATAAAGTCGATTTTCTTGTATATATGCATTAAGCAATCGATATCGAAATGCTTCACTTTCTTCACTACTTTGGGTATAAAGTCAATTTTCTTGTATATACACATTTTGCAATCGATATGGAAATGCCTCAAATCATTAGTTTAATATATTTAAGTTAATTAACCCACTCTATCTTACTAAAGTCTACAAACGCCTTAACGGCATAACGGCAAAGCATTTTGAAGAATTGCGTAATCTTATACTTAGGTATAAAGTCCATTTTCTTGTATATACTCATTTAGCAATCGAAATCGAAATGCTTCAAATCATTAGTTTAACATATTTAAGTTAACAAACCTACTTTAACGCACTGAAGTTAACACAAAGCCATGGCGGCATAACGGCAGTGCATGTAGAAGAATTCCGTTATCATATATTTAGGTATAAAGTCGATTTTCTTGTATATACTCATTTAGCAATCGATATCGAAATGCTTCAAATAACTAGTGTAACATATCTAAGTTAATTAACCTTCTATTTCTTACTGAAGTCTACAAACGCCTTAATCACATAACTGCAAAGCATTTAGAAGAATTACGTAATTTTATATTTAGGTATAAAGTCGATTTTCTTATATATACTCATTTAGCAATCGATATCGAAATGCCTCAAATCATTAGTTTAT
Source organism: Bactrocera correcta (assembly GCA_027475135.1). NCBI lineage: Eukaryota > Metazoa > Arthropoda > Insecta > Diptera > Tephritidae > Bactrocera > Bactrocera correcta. The sequence goes on from JAPZAG010002078.1 coordinate 8,149, forward strand.
CATATTTAAGCTAATTAACCCTCTTTATCTTACTGAAGTCTACAAACGCCTTAACGGCATAACGGCAGTGCATGTAGAAGAATTCCGTTATCATATATTTAGGTATAAAGTCGATTTTCTTGTACATACACATTTAGCAATCGATATCGAAATGCCTCAAATCATTAGTTTAACATATTTAAGTTAATTAACCTTCTATTTCTTACTGAAGTCTACAAACGCCTTAATCACATAACTGCAAAGCATTTAGAAGAATTACGTAATTTTATATTTAGGTATAAAGTCGATTTTCTTATATATACTCATTTAGCAATCGATATCGAAATGCCTCAAATCATTAGTTTATCATATTTAAGTTAATTAACCCTCTTTATCTTAATGAAGTCTACAAACGCCTTAATGGCATAACTGCATGTAGAAGAATTCCGCAGTCTTATATTTAGGTATAAAGTCAATTTTCTTGTATATAAACATTTAGCAATCGATAACGAAATGCTTCAAATCATTAGTTTAACATATTTAAGCTAATTAACCCTCTTTATCTTGCTGAAGTCTACAAACGTTTTAACGGCATAAAGGCAAAGCATTTAGAAGAATTCCGTAATCTTATATTTAGGTATAAAGTCGATTTTGTTGTGTATATGCATTTAGCAATCGATTTCGAAAATCTCCAAATCATAAGTTTAACATATTTAAGCTAATTAACCCTCTTTATCTTACTGAAGTCTACAAACGCCTTAACGGCATAACGGCAGTGCATGTAGAAGAATTCCGTTATCATATATTTAGGTATAAAGTCGATTTTCTTGTACATACACATTTAGCAATCGATATCGAAATGCCTCAAATCATTAGTTTAACATATTTAAGTTAATTAACCTTCTATTTCTTACTGAAGTCTACAAACGCCTTAATCACATAACTGCAAAGCATTTAGAAGAATTACGTAATTTTATATTTAGGTATAAAGTCGATTTTCTTGTATATACTCATTTAGCAATCGATATAGAATTGCTTCAAATCATTAGTTTAACATATTTAAGTTAATTAACCCTCTTTATCTTACTGAGGCCTACAAACGTTTTAACGGCATAACGGCAAAGCATGTAGAAGAATTACGTAATCCTATATTTAGGTATAAAGTCGATTTTGTTGTATATACACATTTAGCAATCGATATCGAAATGCCTCAAATCATTAGTTTAACATATTTAAGTTAATTAACCCCCTTTATGTAACTGAAGTCTACAAGCGCCTTAACGGCATAACGGCAGTGCATGTAGAAGAACTTCGTTATCATATATTTAGGTATAAAGTCGATTTTCTTGTACATACACATTTAGCAATCGATATCGAAATGCCTCAAATCATTAGTTTAACATATTTAAGTTAATTAACCCTCTTTATCTCACTGAAGTCTACAAACGCCTTAACGGCATAACGGCAAAGCATTTAGAAGAACTACGTTATCTTATATTTAGGTATAAAGTCGATTTTCTTGTATATATGCATTAAGCAATCGATATCGAAATGCTTCAAATAACTGGTTTAACATATATAAGTTAATAAACCCTCTTTAACTAACTGAAGTTAACATAAAACCATAACGGTATAACGGCAGTGCATCTGGAAGAATTCCGTAAGCGTATATTTAGGTATAAAGTCGATTTTGTTGTATATACACATTTAGCAATCGATATCGAAATGCCTCAAATCATTAGTTTAATATATTTATGTTAATTAACCTTCTTTATCTTACTGAAGTCTACAAACGCCTTAATCGCATAACTGCAAAGCATTTAGAAGAATTACGTTATTTTATATTTAGGTATAAAGTCGATTTTCTTGTATATACTCATTTAGCAATCGATATAGAAATGCTTCAAATCATTAGTTTAACATATTTAAGTTAATTAACCTTCTTTAACATATTGAAGTTCATATAAAGCCATGGCGGCATAACGACAGTCTATTTGGAAGAATTCCGTAATCTTATATTTAGGTATAAGGAAGATTTTCTTGTATATATGCAAATAGCAATCGATTTCGAAAATCTTCAAATCATTAGTTTAACATATTTAAGTTAGTTAACCTTCTTTATCTTACTGAAATTTACACAAAGCCGTGGCGGCATAACGGCAGTTCATGTAGAAGAATTCCGTAATCTTATATTTAGGTATAAAGTCGATTTTCTTCTATATACACATTTAGCAATCGATATCGAAATGCCTCAAATCATTAGTTTATCATATTTTAGTTAATTAACCTTTTTTAACGTATTGAAGTTGATATAAAGCCATGGTGGCATAACGACAGTACATTTGGAAGAATTCCGTAATCTTATATTTAGGTATAAAGTCGATTTTCTTGTATATATGCATTAAGCAATCGATATCGAAATGCTTCACTTTCTTCACTACTTTGGGTATAAAGTCAATTTTCTTGTATATACACATTTTGCAATCGATATGGAAATGCCTCAAATCATTAGTTTAATATATTTAAGTTAATTAACCCACTCTATCTTACTAAAGTCTACAAACGCCTTAACGGCATAACGGCAAAGCATTTTGAAGAATTCCGTAATCTTATACTTAGGTATAAAGTCCATTTTCTTGTATATACTCATTTAGCAATCGAAATCGAAATGCTTCAAATCATTATTTTAACATATTTAAGTTAACAAACCTACTTTAACGCACTGAAGTTAACACAAAGCCATGGCGGCATAACGGCAGTGCATGTAGAAGAATTCCGTTATCATATATTTAGGTATAAAGTCGATTTTCTTGTATATACTCATTTAGCAATCGATATCGAAATGCTTCAAATAACTAGTGTAACATATCTAAGTTAATTAACCTTCTATTTCTTACTGAAGTCTACAAACGCCTTAATCACATAACTGCAAAGCATTTAGAAGAATTACGTAATTTTATATTTAGGTATAAAGTCGATTTTCTTATATATACTCATTTAGCAATCGATATCGAAATGCCTCAAATCATTAGTTTATCATATTTAAGCTAATTAACCCTCTTTATCTTACTGAAGTCTACAAACGCCTTAACGGCATAACGGCAGTGCATGTAGAAGAATTCCGTTATCATATATTTAGGTATAAAGTCGATTTTCTTGTACATACACATTTAGCAATCGATATCGAAATGCCTCAAATCATTAGTTTAACATATTTAAGTTAATTAACCTTCTATTTCTTACTGAAGTCTACAAACGCCTTAATCACATAACTGCAAAGCATTTAGAAGAATTACGTAATTTTATATTTAGGTATAAAGTCGATTTTCTTATATATACTCATTTAGCAATCGATATCGAAATGCCTCAAATCATTAGTTTATCATATTTAAGTTAATTAACCCTCTTTATCTTAATGAAGTCTACAAACGCCTTAATGGCATAACTGCATGTAGAAGAATTCCGCAAACTTATATTTAGGTATAAAGTCAATTTTCTTGTATATAAACATTTAGCAATCGATAACGAAATGCTTCAAATCATTAGTTTAACATATCTAAGTAATTAACCCTCTTTAATGATCTGAAGTTGGCATATAGCCATGGCGGCATAACGGCAGTGCATGTAGAAGAATTACGTAATCTTATATTTAGGTATAAAGTCGATTTTCTTGTATATATGCATTAAGCAATCGATATCGAAATGCTTCAAATAACTGGTTTAACATATTTAAGTTAATAAACCTTCTTTAACTAACTGAAGTTAACATAAAACCATAACGGAATAACGGAATAACGGCAGTGCATTTGGAAGAGTTCCGTAATCTTATATTTAGGTATAAAGTCGATTTTCTTGTTTATATGCATTAAGCAATCGATTTCGAAATGCTTCAAATAACTAGTGTAACTTATCTAAGTTAATAAAACTTTTTAAACGAACTAAAGTTAACATAAAGCCATAACGGCATAACGGCAGTGCATTTGGAAGAATTCCGTAATCTTATATTTAGGTATAAAGTCGATTTTGTTGTGTATATGCATTAAGCAATCGATTTCGAAAATCTTCAAATCATAAGTTTAACATATTTTAGTTAATAAAGCTTCTTAAACGCACCGAAGTTAACATAAAGCCATGGCGGCATAACGGCAGTGCATTTAGAAGAATTCCCTAATCTTATATTTAGGTATAAAGTCGATGTTCTTGTATATACACATTTAGCAACCGATATCGAAATGCTTCAAATCATTAGTTTAACATATTAAAGTTAGTTAACCATCTTTAACGTATTGAAGGTGAAGTAAAGCCTTAACGCAATAACGACAGTAATTTGGAAGAATTCCGTAATCTTATATTTAGGTATAAAGTCGATTTTCTTGTATATATGCATTTAGAAATCGATATCGAAATGCTTCAAATCATTAGTTTAACATATTTAATTAACCATCTTTAACGTATTGAAGGTGAAATAAAGCCATGGCGCCATAACGACAGTAATTTGGAAGAATTCCGAAATCTTATATTTAGGTATAAAGTCGATTTTCTTGTATATATGCATTTAGAGATCGATATCGAAATGCTTCAAATCATAAGTTTAACATATTTAAGTTAACAAACCTACTTTAACGAACTGAAAATTTACATAAATCCATGGCGGCATAACTGCAGTGCATTTAGAATAATTCCGTAATCTTATATTTAGGTATAAAGTCGATTTTCTTGTATATAAGCATTTAGCAATCGATATCGAAATGCTTCAAATCATTAGTTTAACATATTTATGTTAATTAACCTTCTTTAACGTATTGAAGTTTACATAAAGCCATAACGGTATAACGGCAGTGAATTTGGGAGAATTTCGTAATCTTATATTTAGGTATAAAGTCGATTTTGTTGTATATACACATATAGCAATCGATATCGAAATGCCTCAAATCATTAGTTTAACATATTTAAGTTAATTTACCTTCTTTAACATATTGAAGTTGATATAAAGCCATGGCGGCATAACGGCAGTACATTTATAAGAATTCCGTAATCCTATATTTAGGTATAAAGAAGATTTTCTTGTACATATATATGCATTTAGCAATCGATTTCGAAAAACTTCAAATCATTAGTTTAACATATTTAAGTCAATAAACCTTCTTTAAGGAACAGAAGTTAACATGAAGCCATAACTGCATAACGGCAGTGCATTTAGAAGAATTCCGTAATCTTATATTTAGGTATGAAGTCGATTTTCTTGTATATACACATATAGCAATCGATATCGAAATGCCTCAAATCATTAGTTTAACATATTTAAGTTAATTAACTCTCTTTATCTTGCTGAAGTCTGCAAACGCCTTAACGGCATAACGGCAATGCATGTAGAAGAATTCCGTAATCTTATATTTAGGTATAAAGTCGATTTTCTTGTATATACTCATTTAGCAATCGATATCGAAAGGCTTCAAATCATTAGTTTGACATATTTGAGTTAAAAAACCTACTTTAAACCGAAGTTAAAAAAAAGCCATGGCGGCATAACGGCAGTGCATGTAGAAGAAATCCGTAATCTTATATTTAGGTATTAAGTCGAGTTTGTTGTATATATGCATTTAGCAATCGATTTCGAAAATCTTCAAAAAATTAGTTTAACATATTTAAGTTAGTAAAGCTTCTTTAACGTATTGAAGGTGATACAAAGCCATGGCGACAGAACGGCAGTACATTTGGAAGAATTCCGTAATCTTATATTTAGGTATAAAGTCGAATTTCTTGTATATACTCATTTAGCAATCGATATCGAAATGCATCAAATCATTAGTTTAACATATTTAAGTTAACAAATTCACTTTAGCGCACTGAAGTTAACATAAAGCCATGGCGGCATAACGGCAGTGCATTTAGAAGAATTCCGTAATATTATAGTTAGGCATAAAGTCGATTTTCTTGTATATACACATTTAGCAATCAATATCGAAATGCCTCAAATCATTAGTTTAACATATTTAAGTTAATTAACCTTCTTTATCTTACTGAAGTTTACATAAAGACATAACGGTATAACGGCAGTGCACTTGAAGAGTTCCGTAATCTTGTATTTAGGCATAAAGTCGCTTTTCTTGTATATTTATACCCTGAACAGGGTATATTAACTTTGTCACGACGTTTGTAACACCCAGAAGGAAGCGTCGGAGACCCTATAAAGTATATATATAAATGATCAGGATGTTGAGCTGAGTCGATTTAGCCATGTCCGTCTGTCTGTCCGTCTGTCCGTCTGTCCGTCTGTCCGTCTGTCTGTATATATACGAACTAGTCCCTCAGTTTTTAAGATATCCTTTTGAAATTTTGCAAACGTCATTTTCTCTTCAAGAAGCTGCTCATTTGTCGGAACGGCCGATATCGGACCACTATAGCATATAGCTGCCATATAAACTGAACAATCGGAATCACGTTCTCATATGGAAAACTTTCGCATTTGACAATGTATCATCACCAAATTTGGTATGGATTAATTTCTAGGGAAAAAAAGTAATATCCGAGAAAATAGTTCAGATCGGTTAACTATAACATATAGCTGCCATACAAACTGAACGATCGGAATCAAGTCCTTGTATGGAAAACTTTCACATTTGACAAGATATATTCACGAAATTTGGTATATAATATTTTCTAAGGCAAAAATGTAGTCTCCGAAGAAATTGTTCAGATCGGTTGACTATAGCATATAGCTGCCATACAAACTGAACGATCGGAATCAAGTTCTTGTATGGAAAATTTCGCATTTGACAATGTATCATCACCAAATTTGGTATGGATTATTTTCTAGGGAAAAAAAAGTAATATCCGAGAAAATTGTTCAGATCGGTTAACTATAACATATAGCTGCCATACAAACTGAACGATCGGAATCAAGTCCTTGTATGGAAAACCTTCACATTTGACAAGATATATTCACGAAATTTGGTATATATTATTTTCTAAGGCAACAATGTAATATCCGAAGAAATTGTTCAGATCGGTTAACTATAGCATATAGCTGCCATACAAACTGAACGATCGGAATCAAGTCCCTTTTATGGACAACTTTAACATTTGACGAGATATATTCACGAAATTTGGTAGAGATTACTTTTTAAGGTAACAATGTAATCTCCCAAGAAATTGTTCAGAACGAGTTACTATAGCATATAGCTTCTATACAAACTGGACACATAGTTACTAACAGAAATGCACCTGTGAAGGGTATTTAGCTTCGGTGCAACCGAAGTTAACGTTTTTTCTTGTTTCATTTAGCAATCGATATCGAAATGCTTCAAATCATTAGTTTAACATATTTAAGTTAATAAAGCTTCTTTAACGCAATGAAGTTAACATAAAGCCATGGCGGCATAACGGAAGTGCATTTAGAAAAATTCCGTAAGCTTATATTTAGGTATAAAGTCGATTTTGTTGTATATACACATTTAGCAATCGAAATCGAAATGCTTCAAATCATTAGTTTAACATATTTAAGATAATTAACCCTCTTTATCTTACTGATCTACAAACGCCTTAACGGCATAACGGCAAAGCATTTAAAAGAATTACGTAATCTTATATTTAGGTATAAAGTCGATTTTCTTGTATATAGTCATTTAGCAATCGATATCGAAATGCTTCAAATCATTAGTTTAACATATTTAAGTTAATTAACCCTCTTTATCTTACTGAAGTCTACAAACGCCTTATATGCATAACGTCAAAGCATTTAGAAGAATTACGTTATCTTATATTTAGGTATAAAGTCGATTTTCTTGTATATACTCATTTAGCAATCGAAATCGAAATGCTTCAAATCATTAGTTTAACATATTTAAGATAATTAACCCTCTTTATCTTACTGAAGTCTAAAAACGCCTTAACGGCATAACAGCAAAGCATTTAGAAGAATTACGTAATCTCATATTTAGGTATAAAGTCGCTTATCTTGTATATACTCATTTAGCAATCGAAATCGAAATGCTTCAAATCATTAGTTTAACATATTTAAGTTAATTAACCCTATTTATCTTACTGAAGTCTACAAACATCTTTAAAGGCATAACGGCAAAGCAATTAGAAGATTTACGTAATCTTATATTCAGGTATAAAGTCGATTTTCTTGTATATACTCATTTAGCAATCGATATAGAAAAGCTTCAAATCATTAGTTTAACATATTTAAGTTAATTAACCCTCTTTATCTTACTGAAGTCTACAAACGCTTTAACGGCATAACGGCAAACCATTTAGAAGAATTACGTAATCTTATATTTAGGTATAAAGTCGATTTTGTTGCATATACACATTTAGCAATCGATATCGAAATGCTTCAAATCATTAGTTTAACATATTTAAGCTAATTAACCCTCCTTATCTTACTAAAGTCTACAAAAGCCTTAACGGTATAACGGCAGTGCATTTGGAAGAATTCCGTAATCTTATATTTAGGTATAAAGTCGATTTTCTTGTATATACTCATTTAGCAGTCGATAACGAAATGCTTCAAATCATTAGTTTAACATATCTAAGTTAATAAAACTTCTTTAACGAACTGAAGTTGGCATAAATCCATGGCGGCATAACGGCAGTGCATTTATAATAATTCCGTAATCTTATATTAAGGTATAAAGTCGACTTTCTTGTATATAAGCATTTAGCAATCGATATCGAAATGCTTCAAGTCATTAGTTAAACATATTTAAGTTAATTAACCTTCTTTAACGTATTGAAGTTTACATAAAGCCATAACGGTATAACGGCAGTGAATTTGGGAGAATTTCGTAATCTTATATTTAGGTATTAAGTCGATTTTGTTGTATATACACATATAGCAATCGATATCGAAATGCCTCAAATCATTAGTTTAACATATTTAAGTTAATTAACCTTCTTTAACATATTGAAGTTGATATAACGCCATGGCGGCATAACGGCAGTACATTTATAAGAATTCCGTAATCTTATATTTAGGTATAAAGAAGATTTTCTTGTATATATGCATTTAGAAATCGATTTCGAAAATCTTCAAATCATTAGTTTAACAAATTTAAGTCAATAAACCTTCTTTAAGAACAGAAGTTAACATGAAGCCATAACTGCATAACGGCAGTGCATTTAGAAGAATTCCGTAATCTTTATTTAGGTATAAAGTCGATTTTCTTGTATATACACATATAGCAATCGATATCGAAATGCCTCAAATCACTAGTTTAACATATTTAAGTTAATAAAGCTTCTTTAACGCACTGAAGTTAACATAAAGCCATGGCGGCATAACGGCAGTGCATTTAGAAAAATTCCGTAATCTTTTATTTAGGTATATAGTCGATTTCCTTGTATATTCACATTTAGCAATCGATATCGAAATGCTTCAAATAACAGGGTTAGCATATTAAGGTTAATTTACCTTCTTTATCTTACTGAAGTTTACATTAAGCCATAGCGGCATAACGGCAGTATATTTGGGTGAATTCCGTAATCTTTATTTTAGGTATAAAATCGATTTTCTTGTATATACACATTTAGCAATCGATATAGAAATGCTTCAGCTCATTAGTTTTTCATATTTAAGTTAATAAACCTTCTTTAACTCACTGAAGTCTACATACAGCCTTAACGGCATAACGACAGTGCATTTAGAAGAATTCCGTTATCTTATATTCAGGTATAAATTCGATTTTCTTGTATATACACATTTAGCCATCTATATCGAAATGTCTCAAATCATAAGTTTAACATATTTAAGTTAATAAACCTTCTTTAACGCACTGAAGTCTACATAAAGCCTTAACGGAATAACTGCATTGCATTTAAAAGAATTCCGTAGTTTTATATTTAGGTATAAATTAGACTTTCTTGTATATATGCATTTAGAAATCGATATCGAAATGCTTCAAATCATTAGTTTAACAAATTTAAGTTAATTAACCTTCTTTAACGTATTGAAGTTGATATAAAGCCATGGCGGCATAACGACAGTACATTTGGAAGAATTCCGTAATCTTATATTTAGGTATAAAGTCGATTTTGTTGTATTTTCATTTAGCAATCGATTTCGAAAATCTTCAAATCATTAGTTTAACATATTTAAGTTAATTAACATTCTTTAACGTATTGAAGGTGATATAAAGCCATGGCTCCATAACGACAGTAATTTAGAAGAATTCTGTAATCTTATGTTTAGGTATAAAGTCGATTTTCTTGTATATATGCATTAAGCAATCGATATCGAAATGCTTCAAATAACTGGTTTAACATATTTAAGTTAATAAACCTTCTTTAACGCACTGAAGTTAACACAAAGCCATGGCGGCATAACGGCAGTGCATGTAGAAGAATTCCGTAATCTTATGCTTAGGTATAAATTCGATTTTGTTGTATATACACATTTAGCAATCGATATCGAGATGCTTCAACTCATTAGTTTAACATATCGACCTTCTTTAACGTATTGAAGTTGATATGGAGCCATGGCGGCATAACGGCATTGCATGTAGAAGAATTCCGTAATTTTATATTTAGGTATAAAATCGATTTTGTTGTATATACACATTTAGCTATCGATATAGAAATGCTTCAGCTCATTAGTTTAACATATTTAAGTTAATAAACCTTCTTTAATGATCTGGATGTAGAAGAATTCCGTAATCTTATATTTAGGTATAAAGTCGATTTTCTTGTATATACGCATTGAGCTATCGATATCGAAATGCTTCAAATCTTTTGTTTAACATTATAAGTTAATAAACATTTTTTAGCTTACTGAAGTCTACATAAGGATGATGGAGTCATGTGTAGAAGTTCACGCAAGTGAGGAAAGTTCTCTGATCGCCATTCACTTGGGAGTGGCCAGAAACGATTTTTTTCATATGACTCAAGCAGCTCACGACTTCCGGTCTTTGACCAAGTATCCTCTGGGTAGCCTAAGAACATCCGTTTTAAGGCGAGCTAAAGTGAGAAGGCGAAACATCCCCTGCATAGGGTTGTGCGCTGGGTTTGGGACCCGCCACGTAAAAAAACACCCCCAATGAAAAGGAAAAAACAGCCTCGGAAGAGAGACCTCCCTTTTGATTACGACCACGGCAGACGAAATAAGGACTATGATTTGAGGGCATGCACCTGGAATGTCCGGTCCCTTAATTGGGAAGGTGCCGCTGCCCAGCTGGTAGATGTCCTCGTAAAGATAAAGGCTGACATCACCGCCGTCCAAGAAATGCGATGGACGGGACAAGGACAGAGACGAGTAGGTCCTTGTGACATTTACTGCAGTGGCCATATAAAGGAGCGCAAGTTTTGTGTTGGATTCGTGGTGGGAGAGAGACTCCGTCGCCGAGTACTATCATCGTCTAGCCACAATCCGCATCAAAGCGAGGTTCTTCAACATATCGCTGATTTGCGCCCACGCCCCGACGGAAGAGAAGGACGATGTGACCAAAGATGCCTTTTATGAGTGCTTGGAGCGCACTTATGAGAGATGCCCCCGCCACGATGTCAAAATCGTGCTTGGCGACTTCAACGCCGGTCGGTAAATTCAGCCTCCGGTCGGTAAATTCAGCCTCCACGAGGAAACATCCCCAAATGGGTTTAGGCTGATCGACTTCGCCGGGGCCCGAAATATGGTTATCTGTAGTACTAGATTCCAGCATAAGAAGATACATCAAGCTACCTGGCTGTCTCCGGATCGAAAAACCACCAACCAGATCGATCATGTTGTGATAGACGGAAGACACCTCTCCTGTGTTTTAGATGTGCGTGCGCTCCGAGGTCCTAACATCGACTCGGACCACTATATTGTTGCAGCCAAAATTCGCACCCGCCTCTGTGCAGCAAAAAACGCACGCCAACAAACACAAGGAAGGTTCGACGTCGAGAAGCTGCAATCACAACAGACAGCCGAACGATTTTCTACTCGGCTTGCACTCCTGCTCTCTGAGAGAACTCGTCAACAACTCGGTATAAGGGAGCTGTGGGACGGCATTTCAAACTCCTTACGTACAGCTGCAACCGAAACCATTGGTTTCGGAAAGTGCAAAGGAACAGCTGGTACGGCGAGGAGTGCCGTGTCGCAGCGGAGAGAAAACAGGCTGCCTACCTCGCAACGTTACGATCGACCACAACACGTGCGGGATGGGATAGATACCGAGAGTTGAAGAGGGAAGCGAGACGCATTTGTAGACAGAAAAAGAAAGAGGCCGAAATGCGTGAGTACGAAGAGCTTGATAAGCTGGCCGACAGGGGTAATGCTCGAAAATTCTACGAAAAGATGCGGCGGCTTACAGAAGGTTTCAAGACCGGAGCATACTCTTGTAGAACCCCCCAAAGGTGATCTAGTTACCGATGCCCAGAGCATACTTAAATTATGGAGGGAACACTTCTCCAGCCTGCTGAATGGCAGTGAACACACAAAACCAGGAGAAAACGAACCCGATACCCCAATCGATGACGATGGAGCAGATGTTCCATTGCCCGACCATGATGAAGTTCGAATAGCAATTGCCCGCCTGAAAAACAACAAAGTGGCAGGGGCCGATGGATTGCCGGCCGAGCTATTCAAACACGGCGGCGAAGAGCTGATAAGGTGCATGCATCAGCTTCTTTGCAAAATATGGTCGGACGAAAGTATGCCCAACGATTGGAATTTAAGTGTGCTATGCCCAATCCACAAAAAAGGAGACCCCACAATCTGCGCCAACTACCGTGGGATTAGCCTCCTCAACATCGCATATAAGGTTCTGTCGAGCGTATTGTGTGAAAGATTAAAGCCCACCGTCAACAAACTGATTGGACCTTATCAGTGTGGCTTTAGACCTGGTAAATAAACAACCGACCAGATATTCACCATGCGCCAAATCTTGGAAAAGACCCGTGAAAGAAGAATCGACACACACCACCTCTTCGTCGATTTCAAAGCTGCTTTCGACAGCACGAAAAGGAACTGCCTTTATGCCGCGATGTCTGAATTTGGTATCCCCGCAAAACTAATACGGCTGTGTAAACTGACGTTTAGCAGGATCGGGAGGACCTCTCCGAGCCGTTCGATACCAAACGAGGTTTCAGACAAGGCGACTCCCTATCGTGTGACTTTTTCAATCTGCTGCTCGAGAAAATTATTCGAGCTGCAGAACTTGATCGAGCAGGTACAATCTTTTACAAGAGTGTACAGCTGCTGGCGTATGCCGATGATATTGATATCATCGGCCTCAACACCCGCGCCGTTAGTTCTGCTTTCTCCAGACTGAACAAGGAAGCAACTCAAATGGGTCTGGCAGTGAACGAGGGCAAGACGAAATATCTCCTGTCATCAAACAAACAGTCGTCGCACTCGCGACTAGGCTCCCACGTCACTGTTGACAGTCATAACTTTGAAGTTGTAGATAATTTCGTCTATTTAGGAACCAGCATTAACACCACCAACAATGTCAGCCTGGAAATCCAACGCAGGATTACTCCTGCCAACAGGTGCTACTTCGGACTGAGTAGGCAATTGAAAAGTAAAGTCCTCTCTCGACGAACAAAAACCAAACTCTATAAGTCGCTCATTATTCCCGTCCTGCTATATGGTGCAGAGGCTTGGACGATGACAACAACCGATGAGTCGACGTTGCGAGTTTTCGAGAGAAAAGTTCTGCGAAAGATTTATGGTCCTTTGCGCGTTGGCCACGGCGAATATCGCATTCGAT
>JAPZAG010002079.1:0-21816 GCA_027475135.1 Bactrocera correcta
CTTCTTTACAAAAGCCATAACGGCATAACGGCAGTATATTTGGGTAATTTCCGTAATCTTTTATTTAGGTATAAAATCGATTTTCTTGTATATACACATTTAGCAATCGATATCGAAATGCTTCAGCTCATTACTTTAAAATATTTAAGTTAATAAACCTTCCTAAACGATCTGAAGTGGGCATATAGCCATGGAGGCATAACTGCAGTGCACGTAGAAGAATTCCATAATCTTATATTTACGTATAAAGTCGATTTCCTTGTATATACATATTTAGCTATCGATATCGAAATGCTTCAAATCATTAGTTTAACATATTAAGTTAATAAACAGTTTTTAGCATACTGAAGTCTACATAAAGCCTTAACGGTATAACGGCAGTGCATTTAGAAGAATTCCGTAATGTTATAATTTTATATTTAGCTGTAAAGTCGATTTTCTTGTATTTGCACATTTAGCAGTCGATATCGAAATGCTTCAAACCATTAGTTTAACATATTTAAGTTAATTAACCTTCTTTAACGTATTGAAGTTGATAAAGAGCCATGGCGGCATAACGACAGTACATTTGGAAGAATTCCGTAGTCTTATATTTAGGTATAAAGTCGATTTTCTTGTATATATGCATTAAGCAATCGATATCGAAATGCTTCAAACCATTAGTTTAACATATTTAAGTTATTAAACAATCTTTAACTCACTGAAGTCTACATAAAGCCATAACGGCATAACGGCAGTGCAGTTAGAAGAATTCTGTAATGTTATAATTTTATATTTAGGTATAAAGTCGATTTTCTTGTATTTACACATTTAGCAGTCGATATCGAAATGCTTCAAACCATTAGTTTAACATATTTAAAATAATTAACCTTCTTTAACTTATTAAAGTTGATAAAGAGCCATGGCGGCTTAATGACAGTACATTTGGAAGAATTCCGTAATCTTATATTTAGGTATAAAGTCGATTTTTTTGTATATATGCATTAAGCAATCGATATCGAAATGCTTCAAACCATTAGTTTAACATATTAAGATAATAAACATTTTTTAGCTTACTAAAGTCTACATAAAGCCTTAACGGTATAACGGCAGTGCAGTTAGAAGAATTCCGTAATGTTATAATTTTATATTTAGGTATAAAGTCGATTTTCTTGTATTCACACATTTAGCAGTCGATATCGAAATGCTTCAAACCATTAGTTTAACATATTTAAAATAATTAACCTTCTTTAACTTATTAAAGTTGATAAAGAGCCATGGCGGCTTAATGACAGTACATTTGGAAGAATTCCGTAATCTTATATTTAGGTATAAAGTCGATTTTTTTGAATATACACATTTAGCAGCCCTTATCGAAATGCTTCAAATCATTAGTTTAACATATTTAAGTTAATTAACCTTCTTTAACTCACGGAAGTCTACATTAAGCGTTAACGGCATAACGGCAGTGCATTTAGAAGGGTTCTGTTATCTTATATTTAGGTATAAATTCGCTCTCTTGTATATATATATTTAGCAATCGATATCGAAATGCTTCAAATCATTAGTTTAACATATTTAAGTTAATAAACCTTCTTTAACGCACTTAAGTCTACATAAAGCCCTAATGCCATAACGGCAGTGCATTTAGAAGAATTCCATAATGTTATAATTTTATATTTAGGTATAAAGTCGATTTTCTTGTATATACACATTTAGCAATCGATATCGAAATGCTTCAGCTCATTAGTTTAACATATTTAAGTTAATTAACCTTTTTTAACGATCTGAAGTGGGCATATAGCCATGAAGGCATAACTGCAGTGCACGTAGAAGAATTCCATAATCTTATATTTAGGTATTAAGTCGATTTTCTTGTATATACATATTTACCTGTCGATATCGAAATGCTTCAAATCATTAGTTTAACATAGTAAGTTAATAAACATTTTTTAGCTTACTGAAGTCTACATAAAGCCTTAACGGTATAACGGCAGTGCCTTTAGAAGAATTCCGTAATGTTATAATTTATATTTAGGTGTAAAGTCGATTTTCTTGTATTTGCACATTTAGCAGTCGATATCGAAATGCTTCAAACCATTAGTTTAACATATTTAAGTTAATTAACCTTCTTTAACGTATTGAAGTTGATAAAGAGCCATGGCGGCATAACGACAGTACATTTGGAAGAATTCCGTAGTCTTATATTTAGGTATAAAATCGATTTTCTTGTATATATGCATTAAGCAATCGATATCGAAATGCTTCAAACCATTAGTTTAACATATTTAAGTTAATAAACCATCTTTAACTCACTGAAGTCTACATAAAGCCATAACGGCATAACGGCAGTGCATTTAGAAGAATTCCGTTATCTTATATTTAGGTATAAATTCGATTTTCTTGTATATACACATTTAGCAATCGATATCGAAATGCTTCAGCTCATTAGTTTAACATATTTAAGTTAATTAACCTTTTTTAACGATCTGAAGTGGGCATATAGCCATGAAGGCATAACGGCAGTGGATGTAGAAGAATTCCATAATCTTATATTTAGGTATAAAGTCGATTTCCTTTTATATACGTATTTAGCTATCGATATCGAAATGCTTCAAATCATTTGTTTAACATATTAAGATAATAAACATTTTTTAGCTTACTAAAGTCTACATAAAGCGTTAGCGGTATAACGGCAGTGCATTTAGAAGAATTCCGTAATGTTATAATTTTATATTTAGGTATAAAGTCGATTTTCTTGTATTTACACATTTAGCAGTCGATATCGAAATGCTTCAAACCATTAGTTTAACATATTTAAACTTCTTTAACGTATCGAAGTTGATACAAAGCCATGGCGGCATAACGACAGTACATTTGGAAGAATTCCGTTATCTTATATTTAGGTATAAAGTCGATTTTCTTGAATATACACATTTAGCACTCGATGTCGAAATGCCTCAAATCATTAGTTTAACATATCTAAGTTAATAAACCTTCTTTAACGCACTGAAGTCTACATAGAGCGTTAACGGCATAACGGCAGTGCATTTAGAAAAATTCCGTTATCTTATATTTAGGTATAAATTCGATTTTCTTGTATATACACATTTAGCAAGCGATATCGAAATGCATCAAATCATTAGTTTAACATATTTAAGTTATTTAACCTTCTTTAACGTATTGCAGTTTATAAAGAGCCATGGCGGCATAACGACAGTACATTTGGAACAATTCCGTAGTCTTATATTCAGGTATAAAGTCGATTTTCTTGTATATATGCATTAAGCAATCGATATCGAAATGCTTCAAATAACTGGTTTAACATATTTAAGTTAATAAACCTTCTTTAACGCACTGAAGTCTACATAAAGCGTTAACGGCATAACGGCATTGCATTTAGAAGGGTTCCGTTATCTTATATTTAGGTATAAATTCGCTTTTCTTGTATATACACATTTAGCAATCGATATCGAAATGCTTCAAATCATTAGTTTAACATATCTAAGTTAATAAACCTTCTTTAACTCACGGAAGTCTACATAAAGCCTTAACGGCATAACAGCAGTGCATCTAGAAGAATTCCGTTATCTTATATTTAGGTATAAATTCGATTTTCTTGTATATACACATTTAGCAATCGATATCGAAGTGCTTCAAATCATTAGTTTAACATATTTAAGTTAATAAACCTTCTTTAACGCACTTAAGTCTACATAAAGCCCTAATGGCATAACGGCAGTGCATTTAGAAGAATTCCATAATGTTATAATTTTATATTTAGGTATAAAGTCGATTTTCTTGTATATACACATTTAGCAATCGATATCGAAATGCTTCAGCTCATTAGTTTAACATATTTATGTTAATAAGCCTTCTTTAACGATCTGAAGTTGGCATAACGGCAGTGGACATAGAAGAATTCCATAATCTTATATTTAGGTATAAATTCGATTTTCTTGTATATACACATTAAGCAATCGATATCGAAATGCTTCAAATCATTAGTTTAACATATTTAAGTTAATAAACCTTCTTTAACACACTTAAGTCTACATAAAGCCCTAATGGCATAACGGCAGTGCATTGAGAAGAATTCCATAATGTTATAATTTTATATTTAGGTATAAAGTCGATTTTCTTGTATATACACATTTAGCAATCGATATCGAAATGCTTCAGCTCATTAGTTTAACATATTTAAGTTAATAAACCTTCTTTAACGAACGGAAGTTGGCATATGGCCATGGAGGCATAACTGCAGTGCACGTAGAAGAATTCCATAATCTTATATTTAGGTACAAAGTCGATTTTCTTGTATATATATATTTAGCTATCGATATCGAAATGCTTCAAATCATTATTTTAACATATTAAGTTAATAAACATTGTTTAGCATACTGAAGTCTACATAAAGCCTTAACGGTATAACGGCAGTGCATTTAGAAGAATTCCCTAATGTTATAATTTTATATTTAGGTGTAAAGTCGATTTTCTTGTATTTGCACATTTACCAGTCGCTATCGAAATGCTTCAAACCATTGGTTTAACATATTTAAGTTAATTAACCTTCTTTAACGTATTGAAGTTGATAAAGAGCCATGGCGGCATAACGACAGTACATTTGGAAGAATTCCGTAGTCTTATATTTAGGTATAAAGTCGATTTTCTTGTATATATGCATTAAGCAATCGATATCGAAATGCTTCAAACCATTAGTTTAACATATTTAAGTTAATAAACCATCTTTAACTCACGGAAGTCTACATAAAGCGTTAACGGCATAACCGCAGTGCATTTAGAAGGGTTCCGTTATCTTATATTTAGGTATAAATTCGCTTTTCTTGTATATACATATTTAGCAATCGATATCGAAATGCTTCAAATCATTAGTTTAACATATTTAAGTTAATAAACCTTCTTTAACGCACTTAAGTCTACATAAAGCCCTTATGCCATAACGGCAGTGCATTTAGAAGAATTCCATAATGTTATAATTTTATATTTAGGTATAAAGTCGATTTTCTTGTATATACACATTTAGCAATCGATATCGAAATGCTTCAGCTCATTAGTTTAACATATTTATGTTAATAAACCTTTTTAACGATCTGAAGTTGGCATAACGGCAGTGGATGTAGAAGAATTCCATAAAGTCGATTTTCTTTTATATACATATTAAGCTTTCGATATCGAAATGCTTCAAATCATTTGTTTAACATATTAAGATAATAAACATTTTTTAGCTTACTAAAGTCTACATAAAGCCTTAACGGTATAACGGCAGTGCATTTAGAAGAATTCCGTAATGTTATAATTTTATATTTAGGTATAAAGTCGATTTTCTTGTATTTACACATTTAGCAGTCGATATCGAAATGCTTCAAACCATTAGTTTAACATATTTAAAATAATTAACCTTCTTTAACTTACTAAAGTTGATAAAGAGCCATGGCGGCTTAACGACAGTACATTTGGAAGAATTCCGTAATCTTTAATTTAGGTATAAAGTCGATTTTCTTGAATATACACATTTAGCAGCCGATATCGAAATGCTTCAAATCATTAGTTTAACATATTTAAGTTAATTAACCTTCTTTAACTCACGGAAGTCTACATTAAGCGTTAACGGCATAACGGCAGTGCATTTAGAAGGGTTCCGTTATCTTATATTTAGGTATAAATTCGCTTTTCTTGTATATACATATTTAGCAATCGATATCGAAATGCTTCAAATCATTAGTTTAACATATTTAAGTTAATAAACCTTCTTTAACGCACTTAAGTCTACATAAAGCCCTAATGGCATAACGGCAGTGCATTTAGAAGAATTCCATAATGTTATAATTTTATATTTAAGTATAAAGTCGATTTTCTTGTATATACACATTTAGCAATCGATATCGAAATGCTTCAGCTCATTAGTTTAACATATTTAAGTTAATAAACCTTTTTTAACGATCTGAAGTGGGCATATAGCCATGGAGGCATAACTGCAGTGCACGTAGAAGAATTCCATAATCTTATATTTAGGTATTAAGTCGATTTTCTTGTATATACATATTTAGCTATTGATATCGAAATGCTTTAAATCATTAGTTTAACATATTAAGTTAATAAACATTTTTTAGCTTACTGAAGTCTACATAAAGCCTTAACGGTATAACGGCAGTGCCTTTAGAAGAATTCCGTAATGTTATAATTTATATTTAGGTGTAAAGTCGATATTCTTGTATTTACACATTTAGCAGTCGACATCGAAATGCTTCAAACCATTAGTTTAACATATTTAAAATAATTAACCTTCTTTAACGTATTGAAGTTGATACAAAGCCATGGCGGCGTTTCGATTTTCTTGTATATACATATTTGGTAAGCGATATCGAAATGCTTCAGCTCATTAGTTTAACATATTTAAGTTAATAAACATTCTTTAACGATCTGAAGTGGGCATATAGCCATGGAGGCATAAGTGCAGTGCACGTAGAAGAATTCCAAAATCTTATAGCTAGGTATAAAGTCGATTTTCTTGTATTTACTCATTTAGCAGTCGATATCGAAATGCTTCAAACCATTAGCTTAACATATTTAAATAACTACCCTTCTTTACAAAAGCCATAACGGCATAACGGCAGTATATTTGGGTAATTTCCGTAATCTTTTATTTAGGTATGAAATCGATTTTCTTGTATATACACATTTAGCAATCGATATCGAAATGCTTCAGCTCATTACTTTAACATATTTAAGTTAATAAACCTTCTTAAACGATCTGAAGTGGGCATATAGCCATGGAGGCATAACTGCAGTGCACGTAGAAGAATTCCATAATCTTATATTTAGGTATAAAGTCGATTTTCTTGTATATACATATTTAGCTATCGATATCGAAATGCTTCAAATCATAAGTTTAACATATTTAAGTTAATTAACCTTCTTCAACGTATTGCAGTTTATAAAGAGCCATGGCGGCATAACGACAGTACATTTGGAAGAATTCCGTAGTCTTATATTCAGGTATAAAGTCGATTTTCTTGTATATATGCATTAAGCAATCGATATCGAAATGCTTCAAATAACTGGTTTAACATATTTAAGTTAATAAACCTTCTTTAACGATCTGAAGTGGGCATATAGCCATGGAGGCATATCTGCAGTGCACGTAGAAGAATTCCGTAATCTTATATTTAGGTATAAAGTCGCTTTTCTTGTATAGACATATTTAGCTATCGATATCGAAATGCTTCAAATCATTAGTTAAACATATTTAAGTTAATTAACCTTCTTTAACTCACGGAAGTCTACATAAAGCCTTAACGGCATAACGGCAGTGCATTTAGAAGAATTCCGTTATCTTATATTTAGGTATAAATTCGATTTTCTTGTATATACACATTTAGCAATCGATATCGAAATGCTTTAAATCATTAGTTTAACATATTTAAGTTAATAAACCTTCTTTAACGCACTTAAGTCTACATAAAGCCCTAATGGCATAACGGCAGTGCATTTAGAAGAATTCCATAATGTTATAATTTTATATTTAGGTATAATTCGATTTTCTTGTATATACATATTTAGCAATCGATATCGAAATGCTTCAGCTCATTAGTTTAACGTATTTAAGTTAATAAACCTTTTTTAACGATCTGAAGTGGGCATATAGCCATGGAGGCATAACTGCAGTGCACGTAGAAGAATTCCATAATCTTATATTTAGGTATTAAGTCGATTTTTTTGTATATACATATTTAGCTATCGATATCGAAATGCTTCAAATCATTAGTTTAACATATTAAGTTAATAAACATTTTTTAGCTTACTGAAGTCTACATAAAGCCTTAACGGTATAACGGCAGTGCCTTTAGAAGAATTCCGTAATGTTATAATTTTATATTTAGGTGTAAAGTCGATTTTCTTGTATTTACACATTTAGCAGTCGATATCGAAATGCTTCAAACCATTAGTTTAACATATTTAAAATAATTAACCTTCTTTAACGTATTGAAGTTGATACAAAGACATGGCGGCATAACGACAGTACATTTGGAAGAATTCCGTAATCTTATATTTAGGTATAAAGTCGATTTTCTTGTATATACACATTTAGCGATCGATATCGAAATGCTTCAAATCATTAGTTTAACATATTTAAGTTAATAAACCTTCTTTAACGCAGTGATATCTACATAAAGCCTTGGAGGTATAACTGCACTGCATTTAGAAGAATTCCGTCAGCTTATATTTAGGTATAAATTCGACTTTCTTGTATATATTAATTTAGCAAGCGATATCGAAATGCTTCAAACCATTAGTTTAACATATTTAAAATAATTAACCTTCTTTAACGTATTGAAGTTGATACAAAGCCATGGCGGCATAATGACAGTACATTTGGAAGAATTCCGTAATCTTATATTTAGGTATAAAGTCGATTTTCTTGCATATACACATTTAGCAATCGATATCGAAATGCTTCAAATCATTAGTTTAACATATTTAAGTTAATTAACCTTCTTTAACGTATTGAAGTTGATATAAAGCCATAACGACAGTACATTTGGAAGAATTCCGTAGTCTTATATTTAGGTATAAAGTCGATTTTCTTGTATATATGCATTAAGCATTCGACATCGAAATGCTTCAAATAACTGGTTTAACATATTTAAGTTAATAAACCTTCTTTAACGAACGGCATAACTGCAGTGCACGTAGAAGAATTCCATAATCTTATATTTAGGTATAAAGTCGATTTTCTTGTATATACATATTTAGCAATCGATATCGAAATGCTTCAAAACATTAGTTTAACATATTTAAAATAATTAACCTTTTTTAACGTATTGAAGTTGATAAAGAGCCATGGCGGCATAACGACAGTACATTTGGAAGAATTCCGTAGTCTATATTTAGGTATAAAGTCGATTTTCTTGTATATATGCATTAAGCAATCGATATCGAAATGCTTCAAACCATTAGTTTAACATATTTACGTTAATAAACCTTCTTTAACTCACTGAAGTCTACATAAAGCCTTAACGGCATAACGGCAGTGCATTTAGAAGAAATCCGTTATCTTATATTTAGGTATAAATTCGATTTACTTGTATATACACATTTAGCAATCGATATCGAAATGCTTCAAATCATTAGTTTAACATATTTAAGTTAATAAACCTTCTTTAACGCACTTAAGTCTACATAGAGCGTTAACGGCATAACGGCAGTGCATTTAGAAAAACTCGGTTATCTTATATTTAGGTATAAATTCGATTTTCTTGTATATACACATTTAACAATCGATATCGAAATTCTTCAAATCAATAGTTTAACATATTTAAGTAGTACCTTCTTTACCCCAATTTAAAGCCCTAATGGCATAACGGCAGTATTTAAAAATTTCTAATTTAAAATTTTTATTTAGGTATAAAGTCGATTTTCTTCTATTTACACATTTATCAATCGATATCGAAATGCTTCAACCATTAGCTTAACATATTTAAATAATTAGCCTTCTTTTACAAAAGCCATAACGGCATAACGGCAGTATATTTGGGTAATTTCCGTAATCTTTTGTTTAGTTATAAAATCGATTTTCTTGTATATACACATTTAGCAATCAATATCGAAATGCTTCAGCTCATTAGTTTAACATATTAAAGTTAATAAACCTTTTTTAACGTATTTAAGTGGGCATAAAGCCATGGAGGCATAACTGCAGTGCACGTAGAAGAATTCCATAATCTTATATTTAGGTATTAAGTCGATTTTCTTGTATATACATATTTAGCTATCGATATCGAAATGCTTCAAATCATTAGTTTAACATATCACATATATTAATAAACATTTTTTAGCTTCTGAGTCTACATAAGCCTAACGGATAACGGCAGTGCCTTTAGAAGAATTCCTGATAATTTTATATTTAGGTTAAAGTCGATTTTCTTGTATTACAATTTAGCAATCGATATCGAAATGCTTCAAACATTAGTTTAACATATTTAAAATAATTAACCTTTTTAACGTATTGAAGTTGATAAAAGCCATGGCGGCATAACGACAGTACATTTGGAAGAATTCCGTATCTATATTTAGGTATAAAGTCGATTTTCTTGTATATATCATTAAGCAATCGATATCGAAATGCTTCAAACCATTAGTTTAACATATTTAAGTTAATAAACCTTCTTTAACTCACTGAAGTCTACATAAAGCCTTAACGGCATAACGGCAGTGCATTTAGAAGAAATTCCGTTATCTTATATTTAGGTATAAATTCGATTTCTTGTATATACACATTTAGCAATCGATATCGAAATGCTTCAAATCATTAGTTTAACATATTTAAGTTAATAAACCTTCTTTAACGCACTTAAGTCTACATAAGCCTTAACGGCATAACGGCAGTGCATTTAGAAAAAACTCCGTTATCTTATATTTAGGTATAAATTCGATTTTCTTGTATATACACATTTAACAATCGATATCGAAATGCTTCAAATCATTAGTTTAAAAATATTTAAGTTATAACCTTCTTTAACGCACTGAAGTCTACATAAAGCCTATGGCATAACGGCAGTGCATTTAGAAGAATTCCCGTTAATCTTTTTATTTAGGTATAAATCGATTTTCTTGTATATACACATTTAGCAATCGATATCGAAATGCTTCAAACCATTAGTTTAACATATTTAAAATAATTAACCTTCTTTAACGTATTGAAGTGTACAAAGCCATGGCGGCATAACTGCAGTACATTTGGAAGAATTCCGTAATCTTATATTTAGGTATAAAGTCGATTTTCTTGTATATACACATTTAGCAATCGATATCGAAATGCTTCAAATCATTAGTTTAACATATTTAAATAATAAACCTTTTTTTAACGTATTAAGTGGCATAAAGCCATGGACGGCATAACGCAGTGCATTTAGAAGAATTCCGTAATCTTATATTTAGGTATAAGTCGATTTTCTTGTATATACACATTTAGCATCGATATCGAAATGCTTCAAATCATTAGTTTAACATATTTAAATATAATAAACCTTCTTTAACGTACTTAAGTCTACATAAAGCCTAACGGCATAACGGCAGTGCATTTAGAAGAATTCCTGTTAATCTTATATTTAGGTATAAAGTCGATTTTCTTGTATATACACATTTAGCAATCGATATCGAAATGCTTCAAATCATTAGTTTAACATATTTAAGTTAATAAACCTTCTTTAACGATCTGAAGTGGGCATATAGCCATGGAGGCATAACTGCAGTGCACGTAGAAGAATTCCATAATCTTATATTTAGGTATAAAGTCGATTTTCTTGTATATACATATTTAGCAATCGATATCGAAATGCTTTAAACCATTAGTTTAACATATTTAAAATAATTAACCTTTTTTAACGTATTGAAGTTGATAAAGAGCCATGGCGGTATAACGACAGTACATTTGGAAGAATTCCGTAGTCTTATATTTAGGTATAAAGTCGATTTTCTTGTATATATGCATTAAGCAATCGATATCGAAATGCTTCAAACCATTAGTTTAACCTATTTACGTTAATAAACCTTCTTTAACTCACTGAAGTCTACATAAAGCCTTAACGGCATAACGGCAGTGCATTTAGAAGAATTCCGTAATGTTATAATTTTATATTTAAGTATAAAATCGATTTTCTTGTATATACACATTTAGCAATCGATATCGAAATGCTTCAAATCATTAGTTTAACATATTTAAGTTAATAAACCTTCTTTAACGCACTTAAGTCTACATAAAGCCTTAACGGTATAACTGCAGTGCATTCAGAAGAATTCCGTAAACTTCTATTTAGGTATAAAAACGATTTTGTTGCATATACACATTTAGCAGTCGCTAACTATCTTGAACTTCCTATCTTTAAGGTATACGTTCCATTTCTGCAATGCCTTAATTACTGCTAAAACCTCTAGCTCGAATGCGCTATACTTTTCTTCCGCCCATGTAGTTTTGCGGCTCATATATTCAACAGGGTGAAACAATCGATCCTCTGAATCCCTTTGCAACAAGACCGCTCCAAAACCCTGTTTAGAAGCGTCAGCGTGTACTTCCGTTTCCGCAGAAGGGTCAAAAAGTTTTAATGCCGGTGCGTTAATCAATGCTTTTTTCAACTCTTCTACAGCTAATAACTGTTCTACGCCCATTTTGAAAGCTTCATCCATCCTGAGTAAGTCTGAGAGTGGTTTGGCTATTGTGGAATAGTCTCGTATAAAACGCCTTAAAAACGATGTTAATCCTAAAAACCTCTGTATTTCCTTTTTACTTGTCGGTATAGGAAAGTTTCGCACGGCCCTGGTTTTCTCTACTGACGGTAAAATTTGACCGTTCTCCAGGATGTACCCCAAAAAATTAATTTGCCTCTTTATGAACTGACATTTCTCCCACTTTATCTGTAACCCATGTTCGCTAGCCTGTCTCAGTACCCTACGTAGTTTTACCAACGATTCGTTCTCATCCTTGGCGGGAATAACGATGTCGTCCATGTATATGATAATCGTATCATCTTTGAGCATATTCTGAAAAACTGCTCGAATAAACCTGCAAAACACTGCCGGTGAGTTGGTAATACCAAATGGTACGAAACAGAATTCAAATTGGCCGCTGTGGGTGACAAACGAAGTATACTTTCGCGAGTCAGGTTCGACTGGGACGTGATAAAACCCATTTTTTAGGTCGAGGGTTGTGAAAACTTTCGCGCCCTGCAACTTATCTAACACTTCGTCTACAAGGGCCATCGGGAAGTTGTCCCTAACAATTCTCTCGTTAATTTTGCGAAAATCGCAACAAAACCGCTTTGTCCCATCTTTTTTCTTCGTCAGTACTACAGGTGATGCATATTCCGAAGTGCTGTATTGTATAATCCCCTCTTCTAGCATGGCTTGCACCTGTTCATCTATGTAACGCTGGTCTTCAACTGACGTTCGACGTGGACGCTGCCACACGGGCCTATCATCCGATAGAATAAGCTTCATCTGCACCGGTGCGCTTGACGGCTTTCCGGGCATGTATGTATTAACTAGGCGCTCTACTTCCTTGGCAATACTTCCATCTAAATGCGATACGTCGATTCCCTTCGACTTCTCTTCTGGTCCTTCATTCTCGGCTAGACACAACGCTTCAAACTCTCTCAAGAAACCATTACCCCATTCTACGCTGACACCTTCACTGGAAACTTCACCCTGGGCTAATCCTGTCAACTCCACCGACTTACGGTGCGAAACCCTCAACTCGGTCTCAACCTCTTCAGAGCTGCCACCCTGGCACTCCGACTCTGCCTTGCTAACCTTCCCACCGGTGTCGTCACTACCCGGTGCTACTCGAGTACTCGTTTTCTTGAACGTTACTGTCCCTTGCCTAAAAACCAGTTCCACGTCCTTGAGGACATCGCTTCCTATTATGGCAGCGTACGGTATATCGCGTTCTCTTACTACGTGGAAAGTAATTTCCAACACCACCTCGTCGATCTCGATTTCAACGTCAAAGCAACCCAATGTCGTGAGTTGCCCCTTGCCTATTCCATACAATTTCCGCTTCTCCCTACTAAGCTCGATGTCACCTAACATCAAGAGGGTATCATATCTCATTATACATGAGTCGCAGCCTGTATCTACTAGCGCACTAAAAGTAACGTTATTAATTGACACGTCGATAAATATTAGGCTACTTTTCCGTTTGCTCCCCTTGTGGTGGCCTAACGTGTTTACTCGCTCACCTTTAACCATTGTGCAATTCTTGGCAATATGGCCTCTTTGCCTACATTTAAAACATATTGCATTACTGGGTCCTGACCCAGGACATTCTCTGGCAAAATGACCTTCTTTGTCGCATTTGAAACACTTGTTCCTTTGTGACATCCCTTCACTAAAATTTTTCCCTGACCCTGTCTGAGGCGTGGACACTCTGTTTGACGAAGTTGGTCCCCCTCTAATTTTTTCGTAAACTCGGATCTGTTCTTTTAGTTCCTTTATGCTTTTCGCCTGGTACAACATAGCTTTACTTGCCCTCGTGTCTGGTACTCCCTCTACAAAATATTCCACAATACTTTTTTCATCGAGATTGATAGGTTTCCCTATTTCTATCAGTGCGTACAAATATTCGTAGATGCTTTCCCTAGTTTCCTTTCGCCTGTTTCTCAACGCGCGGTGGATTTCAGAGGCGCACAACTTTTCGCCGAACTCTTCTAACAATGCATCTTTTAGATTCTTCCAGTCTCTGCAACCTACTAAGCCACGAGCGAACGATTTAGCCGCACCTTTAAGCAATTGTTTCGCATACACATACCTCTGTAGGCCACTCCAACCTACAGTGTCGGCAACATCTTCGAATTCCTCCACCCAGTGATTCACTCCGCGCGTACCATCGCCAGAAAATGGCGAAACACTATCCTCTATATCGCGCAGTGTAAACATCGCTCTTTGCCTACCTAAATTATCAGCCGGAGCATTTTCGTAAATTGAATTTGTCGATTCATTTTCACTAAGAGCATCTTCACCTGCTTCTTCTTCCCCTTCAAAAACCATGTGCTGTAGCAATCGCAGCTGCAGTTCTTTCTTCCTACCGACAACACTTAAATTAAGTTCCCTAAGCTTTTCTTTCAGCATCTCCACCGTCATTGCCCTAATCGTGTCGGTATCCATCTTACAAAACAAAACTTACACTTATAGTATGAACAATATTGACCTGAGAATATAATTTTTAACAACTTGTCCGCAGTGACATACATATGTAATTTCAATCAAAATAACTTAGGATAAATTAGATATAACCAATATAAATAAGAGAAAACAAATACCCACAATTTCCATGACTACTTCTATTTACGCTACTCCTCGCCGTCGCTAATTTGCTGCTGCTGCCTGTTATGTTGTCCTCACTGCTATGCCTGCTGCTGTACCAAGTAGATGCACGCTTACTCTCGCTATGTACTTGATCGATGCTTTGACTTGCGCCGTTTATCGGTACATGTGTAGGTAAAAGCGTCTCAGGGTTTATACGTTGCTGCCTGTTGTGTTGTTCTCGCTGCTATACCTGCTGCTGTACCAAGTAGATGCACGCTTGCTCTCACTATGTACTTGATCGATGCTTTGACTTGCGCCGCTTTTCGGAATATAAGCGGACACACACAAATTCACATAAAGAGTACGCAAACGTTGCTGTCTCTTTCCCGCTAAAGTCTTTTTGGCACTTTCGTTCTGATGCTTTCGATTCGTCTTTTCCACTTTTAACGGTGACTACTTGGCCAGACACTTGTCTGAATAACTGTCTATTCACCGGTAAAACGGTACTGTGTCCGTTGGAGCACCCAAAATGCCGGGAATGTTCGAATTTACGTACAGCACGTAAACCGCGTTTTCACTGCACTTTATTCAGCAAATTTTCTGATTTTGTTTTTGCGCAAATCAAATTGTCTTTGAATGCGTTGCTTTTCACATGCGTTTATTTGCGAGCGCGTTAATTTGTCAACTGCGTACTTTGCCAATATCACTTTGCTTTTGCCTGCGGGCCTGCGTAATAGTTTTTTCCTCTTTTTTACTTAGCACCGCACTTGTTCACAAATCTCGGGCGAGCCCCCAAGTTGTAGAACAAGACACTTGTTGTAATAAAACACACTTGTAATAAAAAACACTTTATTCACTTACAATCACGTTTATGGAAACAATTCAAAGTACATATGTAGATGCTTATATATTAATCCGCCACTTAGAACTACTAAACTACCCGGCGCAACAGTTTGACGACTGATCGTTGCGCACGCCTCTGTGTATCTTACTTGACTGTGCATACCTTGTCCGTTTTTCCTATTTCGTCCTCTGTCCGTTCGTTTCATGTTCTGTCGTTCCTCGCCAGCGTAGAGTTGCCACCTACCCCGATATCCCATTCCTACATATATGCATTAAGCAATCGATATCGAAATGCTTCAAACCATTAGTTTAACCTATTTACGTTAATAAACCTTCTTTAACTCACTGAAGTCTACATAAAGCCTTAACGGCATAACGGCAGTGCATTTAGAAGAATTCCGTAATGTTATAATTTTATATTTAGGTATAAATTCGATTTTCTTGTATATACACATTTGGCAATCGATATCGAAATGCTTCAAATCATTAGTTTAACATATTTAAGTAAATAAACCTTCTTTAACGCACTTAAGTCTACATAAAGCCTTAACGGTATAACGGCAGTGCATTTAGAAGAATTCCGTAATGTTATAATTTTATATTTAGGTATAAATTCGATTTTCTTGTATATACACATTTGGCAATCGATATCGAAATGCTTCAAATCATTAGTTTAACATATTTAAGTTAATTAACCTTCTTTAACGTATTGAAGTTGATACAAAGCCAAGGCGGCATAACGACAGTACATTTGGAAGAATTCCGTAATCTTATATTTAGGTATAAAGTCGATTTTCTTGTATATACACATTTAGCAATCGATATCGAAATGCTTCAAATCATTAGTTTAACATATTTAAGTAAATAAACCTTCTTTAACGCACTTAAGTCTACATAAAGCCTTAACGGTATAACGGCAGTGCATTTAGAAGAATTCCGTAATGTTATAATTTTATATTTAGGTATAAATTCGATTTTCTTGTATATACACATTTGGCAATCGATATCGAAATGCTTCAAATCATTAGTTTAACATATTTAAGTTAATTAACCTTCTTTAACGTATTGAAGTTGATACAAAGCCATGGCGGCATAACGACAGTACATTTGGAAGAATTCCGTAATCTTATATTTAGGTATAAAGTCGATTTTCTTGTATATACACATTTAGCAATCGATATCGAAATGCTTCAAACCATTAGTTTAACATATTTAAAATAATTAACCTTTTTTAAGGTATTGAAGTTGATAAAGAGCCATGGCGGCATAACGACAGTAAATTTGGAAGAATTCCGTAGTCTTATATTTAGGTATAAAGTCGATTTTCTTGTATATACTTATTTAGCTATCGATATCGAAATGCTTTAAATCATTAGTTTAACATATTAAGTTAATAAACCTTCTTTAACGCACTGAAGTCTACATAAAGCCTTGACGGTATAACTGCACTGCATTTAGAAGAATTCCGTTATCTTATATTTAGATATAAATTCGACTTTCTTGTATATATTCATTTAGCAAGCGATATCAAAATGCTTCAAACCAACAGCTTAACATATTTAAAATAATTAACCTTGTTTAACGTATTGAAGTTGATACAAAGCCATGGCGGCATAACGGCAGTGCATTTAGAAAAATTCCGTTATCTTATATTTAGGTATAAATTCGATTTTCTTGTATATACATATCTGGCAGGCGATATCGAAATGCTTCAAATCATTAGTTTAACATATTTAAGTTAATTAACCTTCTTTAACGTATTGAAGTTGATATAAAGCCATAACGACAGTACATTTGGAAGAATTCCGTAGTCTTATATTTAGGTATAAAGTCGATTTTCTTGTATATATGCTTTAAGCATTCGATATCGAAATGCTTCAAATAACTGGTTTAACATATTTAAGTTAATAAACCTTCTTTAACGAACTGAAGTTAATATAAAGCCATAACGGCATAACGGCAGTGCATTTAGAAGAATTACGTAATCTTTAATTTAGGTATGAATTCGATTTTCTTGTATATACACATTTAGCAATCGATATCGAAATGCTTCAAATCATTAGTTTAACATATTTAAGTTAATAAACCTTCTTTAACGCACTTAAGTCTACATAAAGCCCTAATGGCATAACGGCAGTGCATTTAGAAGAATTCCGTTATCTAATATTTAGGTATAAATTCGATTTTCTTGTATATACACATTTAGCAATCGATATCGAAATGCTTCAAATCATTAGTTTAACATATTTAAGTTAATAAATCTTCCTTAACGATCTGAAGAGGGCATATAGCCATGGAGGCATAACTGCAGTGCACGTAGAAGAATTCCATAATCTTATATTTAGGTATAAATTCGATTTTCTTATATATACATATTTAGCTATTGATACCGAAATGCTTTAAATCATTAGTTTAACATATTAAGTTAATAAACATTTTTTAGCTTACTGAAGTCTACATAAAGCCTTAACGGTATAACGGCAGTGCATTTAGAACAATTCCGTAATGTTATAATTTTATATTAAGGTGTAAAGTCGATTTTCTTGGACTTACACATTTAGCAATCTATATCGAAAATCTGCAAATAACTGGTTTAGCATAATTAGGTTAATTAAACTTCTTTATCTTACTGAAGTTTAAATAAAGCCATAACGGCGTAACGGCAGTATATTTGGGTGAATTCCGTAATCTTTTATTTAGATATAAAATCGATTTTCTTGTATATACACATTTCGCAATCGATATCGATTTTCTTTTACATACATATTTAGCTATCGATATCGAAATGCTTCAAATCATTTGTTTAACATATTAAGATAATAAACATTTTTTAGCTTACTAAAGTCTACATAAAGCGTTAACGGCATAACGGCAGTGCATTTAGTAGAATTCCGTTATCTTATATTTAGGTATAAAGTCGATTCAAATCATTAGTTTAACATATTAAATTAATAAACATTTTTTAGCTTACTGAGGTCTACATAAAGCCTTAACGGTATAACGGCAGTGCATTTAGAAGAATTCCGTAATGTTATAATTTTATATTTAGGTATAAATGCGATTTTCTTGTATATACACATTTAGCAATCGATATCGAAATGCTTTAAATCATTAGTTTAACATATTTAAGTTAATAAACCTTCTTTAACGCACTGAAGTCTACATAAAGCGTTAACGGCATAACGGCAGTGCATTTAGAAAAATTCCGTTGTCTTATATTTAGGTATAAATTCGATTTTCTTGTATATACATATTTGGCAAGCGATATCGAAATGCTTCAAATCATTAGTTTAACATATTTAAGTTAATTAACCTTCTTTAACGATCTGCAGTGGGCATATAGCCATGGAGGCATAACTGCAGTGCACGTAGAAGAATTCCATAATCTTATATTTAGGTATAAAGTCGATTTTCTTGTATATACATATTTAGCTATCGATATCGAAATGCTTCAAATTATTAGTTTAACATATTTAAGTTAATTAACCTTCATTAACTTACGGAAGTCTACATAAAGCCTTAACGGCATAACGGCAGTGCATTTAGAAGAATTCCGTTATCTTATATTTAGGTATGAATTCGATTTTCTTGTATATACATATTTAGCTATCGATATCGAAATGCTTCAAATCATTAGTTTAACATATTTAAGTTAATAAACCTTCTTTAACGCACTTAAGTCTACATAAAGCCCTAATGGCATAACGGCAGTGCATTTAGAAGAATTCCATAATGTTATAATTTTATATTTAGGTATAAAGTCGATTTTCTTGTATATACACATTTAGCAATCGATATCGAAATGCTTCAGCTCATTAGTTTAACATATTTAAGTTAATAAACCTTTTTTAACGTATTAAAGTGGGCATATAGCCATGGAGGCATAACTGCAGTGCACGTAGAAGAATTCCATAATCTTGTATTTAGGTATTAAGTCGATTTTCTTGTATATACATATTTAGCTATCGATATCGAAATGCTTTAAATCATTAGTTTAACATATTAAGTTAATAAACATTTTTTAGCTTACTGAAGTCTACATAAAGCCTTAACGGTATAACGGCAGTGCCTTTAGAAGAATTCCGTAATGTTATAATTTTATATTTAGGTGTAAAGTCGATTTTCTTGTATTTACACATTTAGCAGTCGATATCGAAATGCTTCAAACCATTAGTTTAACATATTTAAAATAATTAACCTTCTTTAACGTATTAAAGTTGATACAAAGCCATGGCGGCATAACAACAGTACATTTGGAAGAATTCCGTAATCTTATATTTAGGTATAAAGTCGGTTTTCTTGTATATACACATTTAGCAATCGATATCAAAATGCTTTAAATCATTAGTTTAACATATTTAAGTTAATAAACATTCTTTAACGCACTGAAGTCTACATAAAGCGTTAACGGCATAACGGCAGTGCATTTAGAAAAATTCCGTTGTCTTATATTTAGGTATAAATTCGATTTTCTTGTATATACATATTTAGGGAAGCGATATCGAAATGCTTCAAATCATTAGTTTAACATATTTAAGTTAATTAACCTTCTTTAACGTATTGAAGTTGATATAAAAGGGGGATAACGACAGTACATTTGGAAGAATTCCGTAATCTTATATTTAGGTATAAAGTCGATTTTCTTGTTTTATACACATTTAGAATCGATATCGAAATGCTTCAAATCATTAGTTTAACATATTTTAAATTAATAAAAATTCTTTAAGCTACTGAAGTCTACATAAAGCCTTAACGGTATAACTTCAGTGCATTTAGAAGAATTCCGGTTTTATCTTTTCATTTAGGTATAAATTCGATTTTCTTGTATATACACATGTTTGCAATCGATATCGAAATGCTTCAAATCATTAGTTTAACATATTTAAGTTAATTAACCTTCTTTAACGTATTGAAGTTGATAAAGAGCCATGGCGGCATAACGACAGTACATTTGGAAGAATTCCGTAGTCTTATATTTAGGTATAAAGTCGATTTTCTTGTATATATGCATTAAGCAATCGATATCGAAATGCTTCAAACCATTAGTTTAACATATTTAAGTTAATAAACCTTCTTTAACGTATTGAAGTTGATACAAAGCCATGGCGGCATAACGACAGTACATTTGGAAGAATTCCGTAATCTTATATTTAGGTATAAAGTCGATTTTCTTGTATATACACATTTAGCAATCGATATCGAAATGCTTCAAATCATTAGTTTAAAATATTTAAGTTAATAAACCTTCTTTAACGCACTGAAGTCTGCATAAAGCCTTGACGGTATAACTGCACTGCATTTAGAAAAATTCCGTTATCTTATATTTAGGTATAAATTCGACTTTCTTGTATATATTCATTTAGCAAGCGATATCAAAATGCTTCAAACCATAGTTTAACATATTTAAAATAATTAACCTTCTTTAACGTATTGAAGTTGATACAAAGCCATGCCGGCATAATGACAGTACATTTGAAAGAATTCCGTAATCTTATATTTAGGTATAAAGTCGATTTTCTTGTATATACACATTTAGCAATCGATATCGAAATGCTTCAAACCATTAGTTTAACATATTTAAAATAATAAACCTTCTTTAACGTATTGAAGTTGATACAAAGCCATGGCGGCATAACGACAGTACATTTGGAAGAATTCCGTAATCTTATATTTAGGTATAAAGTCGATTTTCTTGTATATACACATTTAGCAATCGATATCGAAATGCTTCAAATCATTAGTTTAACATATTTAAGTTAATAAACCTTCTTTAACGCACTTAAGTCTACATAAAGCCTTAACGGTATAACAGCAGTGCATTTAGAAGAATTCCGTAATGTTATAATTTTATATTTAGGTATAAATTCGATTTTCTTGTATATACACATTTGGCAATCGATATCGAAATGCTTCATATCGTTAGTTTAACACATTTGAGTTAATTAACCTTCTTTAACGGATTGAAGTTGATAAACAGCCATGGCGGCATAACGACAGTACATTTGGAAGAATTCCGTAGTCTCATATTTAGGTATAAAGTCGATTTTCTTGTATATATGCATTAAGCAATCGATATCGAAATGCTTCAAACCATTAGTTTAACATATTTAAAATAATTAACCTTTTTTAACGTATTGAAGTGATAAAAGCCATGGCGGCATAACGACAGTACAT